>CACRXK020004315.1:0-32232 GCA_902702795.2 Paramuricea clavata | reverse complement strand
TCTTTCTAGCTGTGGTGATTTATAATTTGCATCTCCTTGCCTAGTTTTAAAATTACTCTATAATGGGAATTGTCTGTTATTGTGTAAACACACGCAGGAAGTGGCCTTCTGTTCTTAATATTCCCCAAAATCTGAAATACCCAACGCGAACATCGTTGGTAAGCTACTAGTCTATAAATTTTGTGTATCTTGTCCAAATCTTTGTCATCCAGAGGCCAGTTTAATATCTTCAAGATAGCGACAAACATCTATTTTAATAATAGCCCTTCCGACAGCATGTTCGCTTTGAATTCTGCATGTGTTGACAGTGTAGTAAAGGCAGTCAAGCACTTCTCCCCTTGTGTTTCAGCCTCCTTCAATCATACATCTTATTCATCATATTCTAACGCTTTATCGTGGCAACAAAACAATTCAATATCCTTTGGCTTCAATGTGCAATGCGCCAAGCATTTTCGACCTCAAACACATGGTGATTTCCTCGTCAGACTATTCACTCTGTTCTTCGGAGTCGCTCTCGTCACCGCTATCGCTTGTTTCTAAGCCCAGTTTAGGTTCAAATTGATAAGGTAATACCTTATCTACTTGATATCGTGGATATTTTCCATCCGAGTAATCAAAAAGCGCCAAATTTCTCACTAGAAGTACGAAGTCGCAATATGCGCCTAATAAAATATATTTGTTGTTTTGATTCTACCCTGCTCTTGACGTCACACAGGTCATGTGACACAAAAGATAATTTTTTTGAAAATCGATCCAAGATGGCGGACGTACTGAATATTTACGGTGAAATAACTCGAGAACAAAACATTTTTGATGAAAACTAATAGCATATTCGTAACCAGGGGGTCCAGTTTTACCAATATCAAGAATAAAAAAATCTATTGCCATTATCCTTTAAGGAAAAAGATAAAATTTAAAATTAGGAAAATAGTTTTGAAAATTCTAAAAGTCCGATTTTGTAATTAATGACATCATAAAATGTCATAACTTGTTATCATAACACCAATAAGTGTACCATATATTTATACACAAGGCATATCATCTACCTGTAAAAATATCGTGGGAAAACACCAAATTGTTCAGGAGATATTGACTGCGGGCACTTTCCGTCTCCTTCCCCTTCCCCAGACGTAGAAGACCAAAAAGAACCAGTCTGGATATATAGAGTTAATTTATGCAAACAAGCAACAGATGTGTCGTGTATGAGGGCAATTGCAAGCTTTTTGGCTGACAGTGCATGCATATAGATTCTACGACTTGGAGGAATCGACCTTCAATCTACGATGTGTACTAGGGGTTACCATGAGAATAATGAGTTCCTTTTCAGATAGCCCTGCTGACATAACGAGAAAGATGGCGGTGTATTTTATCTAATATTCGTAGAAATCACAATAACTTTTCACGTTAAGTTTTTAATTAGCTTGAATTTTTGTCCAATTTTTCTCAGATGACCCAGGAGAACCAGGCCTACAAATGCGTGCGCAGTAACTCTGTGATTTCATTTTCATTTATTATCCTTCAACATTTTACAGAGGACTAAGAACTGACTACAAAAAATAAATTAGAGACTTTCCCAAAGGCTTATAATTTAGCTGAATAAAGTTTTTTCTTCCAAGTGCGATGGTTTTTCTTTCGTCCGAACAATGAACAATTGAACAAAACATGTTTTCGCTCGCTTCTCTGGTTTAAATAAATTATTACAAAGCCCTGTCGAATTGTAATCAAGACCAAACGTTTCGACACTCCAGCCTATAGTATCTTCATCAGGGGTGATCCAAAGTTGCAATGTGACTTCTCATGTACCAAAGGGATGACGTCATCTACCAATAAGATGCATGTATTCCTCTGGCAAATAGGCAATTCCAGCTTTTTGTTTATGTATGCAGGGGACGATGGGAAGTAAGGTATCACATTGCTCATTATGCGGAAAAATAAAAATGGTGGCCGTGTAAACACGGAGTGATAGCTTATACTTGTAAATATTGCAATATTTCGGTTGTTTCGGTAGTTTTTATTGTAATTTTTCAACATAATCAGTAATATGATACCTTACTTCCCATCATCCCCTGCAGGCATAATCTAAAAGCTGAAATTGCCTATAGGCAGCGTCATCCTTATTTAAAGCATACATGATTACTCACATTTATATGCCACGCTTTTAGGCACAGTTTTTGTCCATAGAGATTGTTTGTGGTAATTACTTTAGAATTTTCCCACGCAATCTTGTGTTTGTGTCACACACATATTCTGCTAAAGCTAATTCTCCCTTAAGATTACGGATCAAAAGCTTTGCAGTAATAAATTTACGTGGTGTTTCCACAAACAAAACTATTATAATCCTTCCTTGTTTAAAGTTGAAACATCCCTTTGATGTTCTTTTAGCCGTGTACCAAACTGGCGTTTATAGAATGACCCAAATACTCTTTGTCGCAATCACCGAGCATGCATGGTATGGAATATACAGCATGAGTTTTTTTATTTGTTTTAACAGCACCATTCTTTCCGCTTTGCAAAAATATGGCCTAAAGTCAAATAGGGTTTTAAGTTTCCTTGTTTACAAAAATCCCGGTTGATGAATTGCCATCAAGGTTGCGACAAATAGACTAACATCTGTGAGCGACTATATTCTAAAAGCTCACTGACGCGCACACTCAAAGAGTGGAGATTCGATCTGAGCTTTCTTTGATAGTCAGTGCTGTTTTTGAACAGTTGAAAAACAACATTGAAAAACAACATTGAAAAATAACATTGAAAAACAACATTGAAAAACAATATTGACAATTAAGGCAAGCTCGGATTGAACTTCTACTCTTTGAGTAAACTTTTAGAATACAGGCGTAAGACAGGATGCCACTTTGTTACAATGAGCATCCTTGCCTGTAGAAGATATTATTGCCTGTAGAAGATATATATAAATATCTTGCCTGTAGAAGATATATATAACACCACATACCTTGTGTTTGATGGCAGTTATTATCTACAGGTTTTTGGAACAGCGATGGGATCACCAGTATCGGTAGAAATTGCTAATTTAATAATGGAAGTCGAACAAAGAGCTTTAGCCTCTGTTCTGGTATTTCTATCGTTTTGGAAACGTTTCTTCGATGATGTCATATCTGCGGCTTATAGAAATGAAATCGATATTCCGCTGCAACATAAATGGACTTTCAGCTTCTTTAGATTTGAATGTTCACAGAACTGTCGAAAGGAAGTTAGAGACTGATGTTTAAATTAACACAAACTCATACACCGTGCACAGACAAATATTTGTCGTACGACTCTCATGACGGCCAGTAAGCCATAAAAGATCCGTAGCAAAAACTTTGCTTCAAAGAGCTGAAACCTTGCCGTCAAACAGTAATTCTCATGCTAATGAACTTGAATAATTATGCACTAAATGTTTTGGGGGAAAACGATTGCCAAAAACATGTTCTCAATGATTGCATGAGATCTGTTTGTAGGAACCAAAATTACTCCGAGGGTGATACCTCTGTTAGTCAAAGGTTATGCAATAGTTCCATACATTCGAGGTGTCACAGAGCCAATCAAGAGAAGGAAAAATCAGCTTTAGCGGAACATGTGTATGACACCAAACACAAGATTACGTTGGAAAATTGTAAAGTAATTACCACAAATATATCGCTATGGTCAAAAACTATGCCTAGAAGCGTGGCATATAAATATGAGTAATCTTGCTTTAAATATAGATAACGGTGGCCATTTGCCAGAGGAATACACGCATCTTGTTGGCAGGTGACGTCTTCCTTTGTGTATTTAAAAAGATACGATTGCAACTTTAGATCACCTCTGATGAAGACACTGGACTGGAGTGTCGAAACGTTTGGTCTTGATTACACTATTCGACTGGGCTTTGTATTCATTTATTTAAACCAAAGTAGAAAGCGAAAACATGATTGATATAACTGGGTGCAGTGAACGAACAAACTTTATATTGAACAAAACCTTAACAATTAAGTGGGTAATAATTATGGACATAACTAATTTAGCATACTTTGTACTATCATTGAACAAATTTGGGCTAAATTTGTTAAAAACATTTAAAATTTAATTTTTTAGAATATAGGCGACGTGCCAAGTATAGCCTTAATTTAATACAAAAATGTACTTTTGTTCGGTAGTTTTTAATCGACTCGTATATTTGGAATGATACATAAGACGTATACTTCAAAGGCTAAACACCAATCTTTATGAAATAATAGAACTCAATTCACCAATGCACCTTCGAACGCACACGAAGGGCGCGGTGAATTTAGACTACTTTTGTTTACATAAATGTAATAACTAATTGCACTTTTTGTTAAAACAGATGGCATCCAACCTGTGATATTTATGGAATTCCATCCAAGTGCAGTAACAACAGTGGGATCTAATATCCAACTATATTGCAACGCGTCGGTAGTCGGACTGACTAATCCGCGCACACATGATAGTATTTCTCTTCGTATTGTTAATGACAGAAATGAGAAACTTAACGAATCTACCACCCAAGATAGAACGGTAGAATGTACATTTGATATCAAGACCGTCACTCATTCGGATGCTAGGTTATATGTATGTTTGGCCAAGCTAAGTCAAGGTACTCAAGGATGCTCAAGAAAGACCAGGACACTAATAGTTAAAGGTAAATTCTCTTCCATAGCTGAAAATTAAATTTTTATCTTCTTAAATCCGAAACCATGCGTGTCCTTAACTATAATGGGCCTTCTGATTGTCTCATTTATATCGCGTGACACAAGGACATAACTCTCAGCCTCTGGTTTGCGCCCATATATGAACAAGGAAGTTAGTCAATTAAGAAAAGTTTTCAAAACCGAAAGATTGCTCGAAAATTGTAAAACTTATATGTAAATGTTGCTTTCCAGTAAAGCGTTTTAATTTCGCACGTTCGTACACGTAGCTACGGAAAAGTTTAAAATATGATATTCAATTAACGAGGGACTTATGAAATAATTAGTATAGCAGGTTTGGTAGTAGGATGGTTTACATGCACAAAGGGATAACGTTTTTCAAAGAGCATCAAAATATCACGAGTTCGAAGGAAGAATGAGTTCTATTTGAGGTCTTTGAAAAACTTGCGGGTGCTTGTTTCATCCAAATTCAAGAGAAACTGTCTATTACGTATCAATAATATACATAAAAATGTTCGAAACAATTGTAGTTTTAACTTATGTTCATAAGGCGAACAGTCAACTGGTAAAACTTTCCTGCCTTGTTATGCCACAACACACAATGGTAACGGTTTGAAAATTTCACTCCATTATGTCAATTTTGTTATTCAAGATTTTTAAGGTACCTCTTTTCCATTTTAAAAAGAGATGAATGTCATATTTTTCACCCGAACTCAACTTCTAATATATGTAGCTGGGTCACTTTTGACGGTGACTTGAAAACTGCTTTAAACTGATTATTTTTTTGAACAATCAGATCAGTTTACAGAATTATGCGCCGCTGTACATGTTCGAGATTAACTGCACTGAAATCAACGAATCATATTCGAGTAATATACTTTTGTATATTATTAAAATAAAAGGACATAATTTAATAGTTGTAATAATAAATGTTGCGTGACGTAAAATGTATTTGTTGAGGTAATTAGTACTTAAAATTCTTCCGTGCGTAAATTAGAGGTGCCTATGAAAAACGCTTAACTGCATGGAAAACAGTCTTAAGACGAAGAAAAAGAAGTATTTATTTATTCCTTTCCATAGTCGGTTTACATATTAAATTTTAATTTTGTAGGGTTTCTGGCCATCAGAAATAACCATAGATGGTTAAAAATGCCTATAGCGCCCAGACGAATGAAATTGTCCAAGAATAAATAATTAATTGCAGATGGTCACAAAACAATACACACATATAGTCACACAAAACAAAAGGAAACACAAAAAAAAACATCACAAAGTTGTAGATTATCATTCAATACTGCATTTGCAAAATCAAGACCAAGATATGAACATGGAGGATCTGTAGTCTGTAAATGACGGAGCGTTAATTCGTAGTGTACAGTTGAACTTGAGAGGAGTTACCTGTCTTATATATTTATGCATTCAAATGAATTGGACAAATTGAATAACTTGAAATGTAAAAAATAAATTTTCAATGATTTAGCTGTTTGATCCTGACCTTTTTATGCATATCCAACTAAATTCAGTAAAATTTTGTTATATTGGTTATAGATTGCACAGACAACAAAGGTGACAAATTTCATGTTAATGCTGTTCTCACCGAAAGAATGACTATCTCATATCAATGGAAATATCAGGTGGAAATCTGCGACCAATCATATCGTGTATTTTGGTCAAATCAAGGACCAGTTGATTTAAATTCAAGTTCATTGATGTTACCTCTAAACGTCACATCCTACGAAATTACAGATTTGGGTAAGAAAAGGTTTGGACTACGATTGACCATGTCTGCGTTTTTTTTTCAAGAAAGCCTTGTTACAGTATTAGATAATTTTGTATATTGATGTAATATTGATCATACATATTTATAGAACCAAATTCCAGACGTGAATACTGGGTTGGAATGGCTGTTCAAACAAGCAAAGGGCTTTCAAGAATATACAGAGTTAGAAAGTCTTTTGGCCCAAGTAAGGCATGTTGAATTGTTAATCATCATATTATCAATTTAGTTGTAACATGCATTTGACTGCTATTAATTAGTTGGTCAATATTCTTGAAAAGGTTAAGTAATAAGATAAGTGATTGTATATTATAATCAAGAAACGGTATACCGTGTCAGAAATAAATAATATTATTATATATCAATAGTCAAAGTCGCATTTTTCTAGTGTTTTATCGGTTGAGAGCATATCACGTGAGAGTGACGAAATTAGGCAGTCTCCCTCGCAACAGCGCGAGAGGGGGATAATACGTTATCGACCGGCGAATAACAAAAAAAATCACGTGCGCCATCACGTGAAGATGTGACCTTTGGACATGCCTAGTACGTAATTAAAACTTTCGCTTTAAGTAACTGCAGTGTAGCCAGTTTTTAATATAACGTTTCAACAACAAAATATTTCATGTATTTACGTTCATTTGCTCTTTAATTTGTTGTTTCTTTGACTATTGATATATAATAAAACAATTATTACTGAGACCAAGGGAAAGCAGCCCTCTTCTTCGCCTCGAGAAACATCTATGGTCTCGGGTCCACAAAACACACTGTTTCCCTCGGTCTCAGTAAATAATTGATAAGTATTAGTGATACTTTGTGTTACAAAATTATTTTACCTTGGGTTCACATATATTTCAGTGTTTCACACTGTCTAAAGGTAGAAGCTTGGCTCTATACTCGAAGTCGTCAAGAAAAAGAGAAGACCTTTTTTATACAGCTTTTCGACTTCATCTATTTGCAGTTTGTACGAGCAATAAAGATGGACGCTTCTCTATGAATGGCAGTATTACAAAAAACAACACCATTTCCATTAATTGGAATTACGAGCCAGAAAGTTGTGATGAAAGTTTCGCTATATATTGGTCAAGAAATGGTCCAATATCAAAGTTTTCACAACCACAGCAGTTTGTCAAAAACACAAACATCACTTCGTTTGAGACCAAAGAATTAGGTAATGGTAAAATGACTTTTCAAGAAGATAATTATTATATATTTAAAAAATAGTACCAGAAACAGTGGCTGCATGTTCATTATACAGAAAGTCTACCCTGGTTCCAGTACTCTCGTTTCTTTCTCCGCGCAATGTTCCTCTGGAACCAGCGTACAGAAAGCCCCGTTTTCTGTTTGAAATGGATCTGGTATTTACACACAAAATTCATTATCAAATCATTATTATTCAATTAATTATAGAAAACCTTGGTGGTGTTACGAACATTTTACGAGCTCTGAACTTAGTGATATTGTGTTGACAATTTCATGCAATGTCATAAAACCTGATTAGCGCTAGCTGTTAGAATAAGCTCTTACGAGTACATCGCATTATTGTAAAATCCATGGGAATTTCTTTCTAATGAAGTGAGCTTTTATTGCTATATTTTGCATGAATTTTCTTTATTAGAATCAGATACTCAATACTGGATCGGCATGGCCGTGATTACAACAAACGGGAGTTCGAAAATATATGTGTATAATGGGACATTAATAACGGGTAAGTTTCCAAATAAATATAACTACACATAAAACTTACAATTTTAATTTTTCTTTTTCGCTTTTACAACACAACCGTCATGCTTGTAGATGAAACTTCCAAGAATGCGATACGATACGAGACAACACACACAAAAGTGACAAAACAAAACAAAACAAAACGACACAACACAACACAACACAACGCAACGCGACGCGACGCGAAAAAACAGACGCACAATAAAATTAAAGAGGAAAGAATAGAATGGAGTGGAGTGAAGAAGAGTAGAATAGATTATGTTTTTCTTAGGTAGTATCTCTAATAGGGTTTTTCATTAACTTTGTTTTTAGCAGCAATTGATGACGCCGGTGATCCTGGTAAAGACAGTCGCAAAGAGAATGACCTAACAACGCCTGTCGTAATATTCATTATTTTAATTATTTGCTTGCTTGGCATTGCCTGTACGGTTTTCTTGGTGGTCAAAAAACGAAGACGAAAGTCGCATGATTCTGTAGGTGTACATAGTTATTGTTATTGTAGTGAAAATCTGGAATTTAATAATTTGGTTGCACATGCGCATGCGTGTGACGCAGAACAAGATTTTCAAATTATTTCGATATTTGTGCACCATGCATTATGTCATTAACATTATGTCTTTGCGCCTCTAGATACCGGTTGTTCAAATGACAAACGGAGCAGCTCAGAACCTTGACATACTTTATCCTGAAACAGAAAGCACAGGAATAGTCAACGTACCACCTTTATCCCCCAAAACCCTGCTTGATGACGTATTTGAAGAAAATGAAGAAATTGGTGAAACTGAGAAAACCGATGCAGGTATACATTAACTGGTAGAGAGGGAGGAAAGCTAGAATGTTCATGATTTTCCAATTAGACCATAATTACATGCAAAAGTAATCACTCTACTATACGTTCACAAAACTAACGTTTTATCTCAATTTTGAAACGTTTGTATTGCAAATGTGAAGCAATATTGAAAGATTGAGGTTGATCAGAAATCAGAAGAGCCCATTTTGACGAATTTAGATTTGAATGTCGTATACATTAAGTTTCAATTTGCATCATGTACATCCAAATGCACTCAATTTTGAGATTCAACCGTTATATTAATACCTGTGGCGGGGAAGGGAGTTTTCTCGCACCACACGTAAGGCGGATTTCCAGTCCTCGCACGAAGCTCCTCGCAGACGTTCTGCGAGTGTTTTGCCGCTCGCAGGAAATAGTTCAAAATTTTGAACTATTTTTACTCACTGCGAGAGGTCGCAATAATAAACCAATCATAAAACAGCTTACAATCACATGATAATTTGTTTTCAAAATGGCAGCTAGATGGAGTGATGAAAATATAGAAATTTTAGTAGTTTTCTGTATTCGACTTATGAATTAGTGGCTTTACCAAATTGTGTAGGTAATCAAATTGGTTTGGTAACATCCTGAAATAATTGAAGTAGCCTTCGTGGTCTTCCTCCCCTAATTCTTTAAATATTGTAAAAAATTCACTTAATTGTGCTCACGTTTGGAATATTGGTCTTACCCAAAACCGTCGACTTCGCAATATCAACGTACAAAATGAACTCTTCCCGTCACTACCTAGCCTGCGAACGGGCATGCCATGATTACGAGATTGGCGTGTGGTGGAAACGGAATGACATTGGTGCATGCGAGTACTCGCAGCCAGTTGCGAGGAGCTTTGTGCGAGGACTGGAAATCCGCCTTTAGACCAGCAGAAAAGCCAGGTGCCCCAATTTTATTACATTATTGCAGGCGTTATTTATCCAATTTAACATAAAATGTATACAAGATATACGCAATCGTAGTCGTTCCAATATTGCTAAAGTATAAATACAGAGCGTATATATCTTTTAGCGCAATGGACAAAACTACTATACTAATCTTGTGCAACATTTCATTATAATTATGCAATCGGAATGTTTCTGAATAGTATTCGGCTTCCAATTACCCTGCTTGCGAGAGGTTCTCGTATATTTCGCCTTACTCCCGCTCGTATATATTTTTCGGGAGGCGAGGAGAACGTCTGGTGCACGCGATATGAATCTCATTTCCTTTGGTAGAATCTTTGTACCACGCACATGATTGGTTAGTCATAATTAGCAGTCACATGAAGTGATGTGATTGGCTAGACAAAATGATTTGTTTATAATCGCAGAGCACGATGTAAACAAAATACAAAAATAATACAAACGTATTAAAATGCTTTTATACTTGGCGTGGGTTATTCGAAATTAACTTTGTTTGTTCCACTAAGAAGTTAAAAAGATTTTCTGCGCTGGAGAAGAGCTGCCATCGCGGCATGACTTGATTTGACGGCATGAAATGTTCACTCTATTAATATTTGTAAAATATAAATTATTGCTCACTTGCTTTAATTAATATATATCGTTCAAGGTTTTAAATTTGGGTAATTCTTTGACTTTAATATATCGTTATTAATACGATTTATTTTGCCAATATTTTCCCACCGTTGTCCTTTAAGGACAACCATGCATACTGGCTCCGTTGCACGTATAGAAATTAGATATAAATATTATTCTTTCACTTTTGACTTAATTTATTTAGCTTAACTTTTGACTTACTTATTTAGTGCTTATTTTTAATATTTTAAATCGCCTGAATAGAGTTATTTTGGTAGTATGACAAACTCGGAAATTTAAAACACGTCACAATTTAAAACCGGTTTTGCAAGTTCTCAAACGGCAACTCAGCATGCAAGTGAGATTTATATCGCGTGCCACCAGAGGTTCTCTTCGCCTCGCGTAAAATAAGTACGAGCGGGAATAAGGCAATAGATACGAGAACCTCTGGCAACCAGGGTAGCTTCCAAGGAGAGCTTATTTTATCGACTTTACTTTTTTGTGGCTCCCTGGAGAGTCTCACCTTCCTTGCGTTATTAGAGAATTTACGATTCACGACGCGGCTAGAGAAGCGCGTATTGAAAGTTTGGTAACTAGCGCGGCCAACGCGCGTCTTGTGTAATTCCAACGCGTAGTCCATGATTCTGCGACGGAACTTTGTCAATTTGACGTTGTGATCACCACCCTGCGAATTTCAAGTGAGTATCGAATACTTTTATATTGAAAACGCGATTTGAAGTTCTTAACATTTTATTTTTGATGAAGTAGTACGATTACAGTTTTGGTGGTGTTTAAACAAAAATTCTCCATAATTTTCCCGCCAAAAAAAAATTTTACGTCAGCGCGTTGTGTTTCGTAACGTAGAGAACAGAATAAGACGACCAAGCCTTTCTAACGCTTTTCTCTCGCCGCGTCGTGGATCGTAAACGTACTCTATTCTTCGCCACGACGTGTGAACTCAGAAATCAGCAAGCTGGAAGTATTGAAGAAAAAAATTTTATTTCATTTATTTATATGCCATCATTATATGTATACAGTGACTGACTGGTAAACCACAACAGCTATTGCCAATACTGTTGCCCGAATACGGTACAGATTAAACAATTTACAAAGTACAGTTACTACAAACACAACACACAATACTTGGACAATAGTCATTACATAAAGTCTGGAAACAACATGCCAGATCTTCAGACTGCGAGTGAAATTTGATGCACACTCTTTTCCATGTGCGGGATCCTCAACGTTGTATCGTAGTTTCAAATGCTACAATGTCGGAATGTAATATAATGAGTTCCATATTCTGGTTGCTCGGATCTTGTACTCGGATTTTGTACTCTTTATCTTCTTGTAGCGTCTGAATACCTGACAGTTCTTGATGAATGGGAGATATCTCGTGATCAACTTTCCGTGACCAGCATGGGGCTTGGTTCTGGCCAATTTGGAATTGTAAAGAAAGGAACATTTCGCACACATGATGAAAATGGAGAAGATATTGATCTTCCTGTTGCAGTGAAAACTCTTAAAGGTTATCAATATTCCTTTATAGCGGTATAAAAATGAGTCGGGAAGAGGAGTCAGTTTCTAATGTGCATGTGAATGAGTCTTTGCCTATTGTGACCTGAATACAATAATTAAGATCTATTATGTATACTATGCTGAAAAAAAAGTCCCCATTAAGTACATGTATTTTTCCTTAAACAATGGACCTTTCACCTTTTGACTAAAATTTAGATTTCAACAAGTCTAGACAAAAATTTTATCACAGCTTGAAAGAGCATCACAAAATTAGTAATATTCCGAAGTTTCGTTGCGAAATGTTGTAAAATGTGGATAATATAGCCTTGCGAAGTTTGTAATTTTCAGTCATTTTGTATTACAAACGGGAAATACATACCCTTTTTCCGAAGGAGGTATGTATTTCCCGCGCGTAATACAAAATGACTGAAAATGGCAAACTTCGCAAGGCTATATTATCCGCATTTTACAACATTTCGCAACGAAACTTTGGAATATTACTAATTTTGTGATGCTCTTTCAAGCTGTGATAAAATTTTTGTCTAGACTTGTTGAAATCTAAATTTTAGTCAAAAGGTGAAAGGTCCATTGGAACATTCATACTTATACAACTCCAAAGCAACCAGCCCATCCAATTGTTTAAACTTTAATTTAAATATCAATAAAATTGAAATAACGTGTAACTCTTATAACATATTTCTTCTTTCAACAGACAAGGCAACGGAAATAGATCGTTCAGATATAGTAACGGAGCTACGCATATTAAAATTCGTCAACACACTCCCACACCCAAATATACTGAAACTAATTGGCGCTTGCACTTCTGAACGTAAGTAGTTGCAAACTATTGTATATCGTAATTTTTGTTGAGATATTCGACTATATTTTCGGTTATGCCGAAGTAATTAATTTTATCGTTTTTTACAACGCCTCGAGATATGTCTTGGAGGGATTCCTCTCTCCAACGTCTTCTTGGAAGTAGTTGCAGCAAAAATCGTTGCATGCGCCAATACAAAGCTAGAATGGTTCGTCACCTTGTGCAAAATTTTTGGGAGCTCAAGATTCACCAGTACATTTCGTTGATTGCTTTGCAAAAAGAGGTTTGAATTTAAGATATGAATCGTTTTAGGATAACCAATAATTATTGCTTAATTAAAATGTCTATTTCGTTTATACAGCAGCTACTGTATTTTAGTTTTCCTCTTTGAATACTTTTCCTCTGTATTGATTTATACGCGCTTGACGTTTCGTACACATGGATGTCACATCAACATCATCAACAGCCGTTTATTATCCACCTGAGGTTGGTTGTTCAAGGCTGGGTTCTTTTAACCCTAGTTTAAATTAAAATTTAAAGCAAACTTCTTCACAGCTTGTCTATAAATTTGGAAATATTTCGTCAGAGTTCTTGTCTGGATCGATAGGAGATTACTTCCCTGAAGTTTTGAAATAAACAGATGTCATGCAGAAATGCACAAATTAAAACTGAGCAGGATAAATTTTAACCCTGGGTTAGCGCTAGCTCACATTTGAACAACCGCCCCCTGGAGATTAGAAAAGAATAGAGGCGGTATTGCGGGATAAACTCATACGGAAGGGTTGAATTGAAGCTTCCTAATGGAGTTTGGATTCAAATCCAGTGCGGGTATATAATATGGCACGGCTGTAAAATCCAACACCTATTTGTTTTCATTGTAACTTCCTTAGCAACATCGCCTTGACGATAACATGCAAACAGTAGTCATCCCCGTTAAGAGGCAGGCAAGTTATGCCCGAGAAACAAGCTGCGTTTCAGGTCATTTCGAATATTGAACAGTACGCCTGTGTGATGATTTACATCATAGATTCATGTCAAATAGTAGGGCAGTATATCTTCATGCGAAAAAATTCATTGGGTTGCTACATTATGTATTCTCACGGCCGCATTGCTCTTTGTATTCTTTTATAATGTTAAATAGTAATGTACAGGGCTTGGGTTGATAGGGATGGAACTGCCTGAAAAAGACAAAAAGAACTTCTACGTTTCGAGCGAAGGTCCTCCATCTGGAAGTTAGTTCGAAGCTAATGGTCATGTACAGGTTCTTAACCACAACAGCCTTGCTCCAACATGCATAAATCTCGTCAGTCTGCTTAATCGTTGGGCTAAACACGTTGTTGGATTGTTTTTTATCTTGCAGAACCAATTTCAGTAGTAACAGAGTATTGCGCAAGAGGAAACTTAAAACATGTTTTAAAAAAGTACGGTGAAATACTAAATGGAACTATTCCTGCAAAATCTGAACCAAAGTTAACAAACGACCAACTGCTTAGTATGTCTGTAGATGTGGCATGTGCTATGAAACACTTAGTAGCGATGAAGGTAAGAAAAGAACCAGTGCGGGGAATGATAAATTTGGTGAATCGTCCTAATTTATTCAAAAGATGAGAGGTTTGGCAACCCATTCTTAACTCAAAGTTCAGCAAAGTGGTTCATGCACTAATGTTTCTCCGTGGTGTTATTTGCAACGATTTTTCCTTTCTTTTGCGATAGTTTGTTCACCGTGATCTTGCTGCTAGAAATATATTAGTCACAGAATCATGGGTTGCAAAAATATCTGACTTTGGCCTAGCAAGAGAAACATCAATTGACGGAGAATATGTCAAGAATCGCAGGGTAGGATTAAACATTATAATTTATATACTGTATATGATAAAAAAATTGCTTTTAATTTCATGCAGTTCAATAGAGTCATTATCACAGTTCAATTGTTCACCTTAAACCCACTAAGATTTCATTTACGAATATTTTTAACCTAAGCTTCTGTAACACGAACATTTTCATTTGAAGGATCCCGGATGAGCAATTCTAACCATACCTTAAAATAGGTGCTTACCCTGGTTCCAAAGGCTCTTTGCTAGGCGAAAGAAACTAGAGGTGAGAAGGAAGATCCTCTGGTCACATCGGTTGCCAATTCCACTTCCACACTTGATTAGGTTCAGAATTTGAATCTCGCATGTGATTGGCCATTTTTAAAAATATGTCAACCTGGTTTGGGAAATAAACAAGCTAATTATAGCTTCTGTAGCTATAATTAGCTTACAGTAATGTTGGTCTCTCAAACCGGTTTGACATATTTTTACAAATGACCAATCACATGCGAGATTCAAATTCTGAACCTACCCAAGTGTGAATGGAAGTGGGATTTGGAACCAATGTGACCTTTCGCCTCGCAAAGAGCCTCGATCTGCATGAACCAGGGTAAATCGGTGCATAATCGAGTGGATTTTGGACTACTGGTCTCATTCTACGTGGGTCATGTTGTGGAAGGGCATATAATATTAGTCCCCAAATTGGAAAGGAAATAATGTACTAGGAACGAGCATCTACCTCTACATAAATCTGTACCGTAGTATGAAATTTAAGTTACAGGTGTGGACCAATTAATATAGATTTCATACATTTCCTTCTAATTGAAACGTCTTTTTTTAAAGAATTTATTACCAGTCAAATGGACAGCAATCGAAGCACTAGTTGAGGGAAAATTCACTTCCGCAAGTGATGTGTGAGTATAGTTATTGTAATCAATAATATGATAATACATGAGGAATTTACCATTTGGATACGCCGTCCAGGCAGGTGGTCGATAGTATCATCAAATTGCTACTTTTAGACCGATGTAAGAGCGCGTTTTGACTGTTATCAATTGCAGGTTTGGCAGAGTTGTTTAAGGCGACCAAGTGCATACATGATTGTTAAAAAAAATTAAATCTGGCCCAAGTTAAATTCATTGAAATTACCAAACACTGCAATTAAAAAGTTAAAAAGCTAAGAATCCTAAATTTTCGATTGCTAACTGCTACCTTCGTCAGAGTAATTTGAAAAACACGATCGGATCAAACGCTTAATGCCTTCGGGTCTTACCCCGTGCGCTGGTTGAGAGCAAGCTCGTGTGTATAAATGAGACGATAAAAAGTAAAATTGTAAGATAGTATACGTATAAAAATTTAAAAAAAAATTGTACACGCAGAAAATGCGTTTATGCACCTCTCCCTCTCACTCCGCTTTTTCTATCTTACCTCTTCTGTCATGTATGCTAACCTAGAAGGAGAATTGGGTATATTCATGAGTTCGTTGGTCAATAATTAAACTATCCTTTAATTTCTAGGTGGAGCTACGGTGTTGTTTTGTGGGAAATAGCAAATATCGGTAATTAATTTTAAGACGAATTAATTGAACATTAATCCTTCCTTTCCTGGAATGTAATAATGCAAAGTCATTTTAAGAAGTCTCGCGTTTTGCTGTATTTCTCTCATCTCACGTTTTGCTGTATTTTTTACATCATCTTTATCGTTTTCCCATTTTTTTATAAATGAGATATTTTCTTCATCCATGCAGGTGGAACACCGTATAAAGGAATTTCACCACACGACATAATGTCGCATGTTGGTTCTGGTGGTCGATTGGGCAAACCGGATCGTTGTTCACCTTACCTGTGAGTAGGATCAGTCACTTATTTAAGAGACCTAAAGTCCAATACAGAACTGCCATAGAAAATAACTAATTTTTGCTGAGAATCAGTAACATGTGCTCTAACACTAAAAATATTTCAGTAACGGTTATTTTCCTTTCCCCTAACATTTTGTATAAGTTATATTACTTGGATTACATATGTTTCTCCAAACTAAATAATTTCCATAATTCGTGGGGAAACTGCTGTAACCGTTTTCAAGTACTTAATCCATGTTTTTTGTTATGGTGCATGACCAACTCAGCTACAAGGTCATGTCGAAAATGTGTTATCATATGCGTACAGTATATTAATAATAACAATATATTGATTCATGCATGTATTGCTATATTAAGGAATTCGAAGTATTGTCAGTAATTGTAATATAGTCCTATAATAATATTAAGAAATCAAAATATTTTGCAATCTTGTTTGTTGGCTGGATCATAGTACAATATTATACGTCAACTTAAAATTGTTCAACCAGAAAGCTCAGTTTGTGGCACATGAGCATGAAGTTAATCGCGATATCACGCCTTACGTCATCAATTGGCGAGCCTGCGTTCCTTTTGACAATGTTTCACCTCGTGTTCCCGGGGAACATGGGGTTGAACATTATTCGACGTAGACCATGCGAGACAACACGCATGACAACAAGATGGTCGATAAAATAATAGTAAGGGGTGATGAATACTTAAACTAAAAAAACCCTGGTTTTTTGAAAAGTTTTGTCATTAATATTCCAAACGATATGTGATTTGAAAGAAAAGCGACGATACTTGCGTTAATCCTAAAATAAAACATCGTATTCACGAAAGTAAGTGTCAAGTTTAACTTCTCAACTTGGAGGCTTTTAATTTTCGGTATAATATATCATTTACAGACCTTCTGCTCGGGGGATTCGGCGAAATATTACGTACCCTCAGTGATGATATTTCGCTCGGGCCAAAGCCCCTTTGGAAATATCATCACTTCGGTAATATATCTCCGAATTTTCCTCGCTCCAGGTCTAGAGTAGATCTGTAAATTATAGATAAAAGTGCACTGGTTATTAATTCAATGTCCATTATTACTAATATCTATTAAAAATTATTTTAATTTATAGGTTCTCAATTATGTCAGAATGCTGGGAAACTTTACCAGAAAAGCGACCTACTTTTACAACTTTGCATCAAAAACTGTCTGCTATGTTAGAAGAAGAGGTATAATGGTGATATATGTAACACTATATTGTTTTTAAAAATATAATTTGTATCAAATGCATACGAGACATACAAAATTAGCATACATCTTCAAATGTTTTGGATATGAATTTCTGGAGAAATATTTGACTTGTATAACACAATAACTAAGGAGTTCGGATTTCTTATAAAAGTACTCAACCTTAGAGTGGCAACAATAAAGTCACATCATGGCGGATATTTTATGTTTAAAATAATTTAACTAGAAAAAAACTTGACCTTCATTTTTTATTTCATAAAATGATTTCTATTGGTATTTTGAATTAATTTTATGATTTAACAAAAAAATCTATAATGCCAAAAGAAAAATTATTACGAATTTTCACATTTTCGTATCTTGAAAAATTTCGGCATACCAACAGAAATCATTTTATCATTCAACATACCAACAGAAATCATTTTATGAAACAAAAAATGGGGCCATCGAAGTATTTTTCGAGTTTAATTACTTTAAAAATAAAATATCCGCCATGTTGTGATGTCATTGCTGCCATGGCAACGGCTATTAGAAGTAGCTTTCGAAAAATTACGAACTCTTTAGTTAGTGTTGTCTGCTAGTTAGATACTCTTCGCTTTTACACATGTAATAATTGTCCAGAGAATCATATCCTACTCCGAAAATCTTTAATATTAATTTAAAAAAGTGTATAGGGAACCACCTTAATTTAATAGTTCAAAAGTTCATTTGCATAACTTCTTCCCTTCTAGACAACATACATCAATGTTGGGTTCCTGAGTGACGGTGGCAAGGATAACAATGGATATTATGAAAGATATACAACAGCCTGACAATAATAAAAGTAATTATATAAGAGAAATAAGAATCAAACATCAATTGAAGAACAGAATGAGTCTGTTTTTAGCTTAGATTGATTTACATTTGTTTCAATTAAAAATAATAAGAATTTATTGCTAAAATATAATACTAAAATTAATTTACGGAACATAAGTCGATACGTTTGTCTGGGAGACCGACTCGTGCGTAACCTGCCGTCCTTCATGGAAAATGTTTATACCGAGAGACTCGACTTGTCGCTATTGCAGGGAATTTCGTAGACTTGCTACAAGTCGACCATGGGGAGGGAGGGCGCGAAATCGACGGAAATGTGAAAGAAATTTAAATGAATCTTCATAATCTGAGTATCGAAGTTCAATAGAGTCATTTTTATAAAGAAATGTTACAATTAAGAGGATATTTATAATTAGATAGCTCGTGTCCATTGATATTCGTTTGCAATTCCTCAATATTTTTCGATGCAAATGGACAGAAGAAGATATTGATATTGAATTCACTCCAGGATACTCAAGTACGCCTGAAAATGAAAGTCGAAAACATGTTTTAATACCCCCGATGGTTGATCGAACTTCGCCACAAACGATTATATACGACGCCATATTGATTGCATTAACTCGCAGAGGCTTCCTTTATTTAGCTCTTCCCATCACTCCTTGCGCGCTCACTTTTCCCTCACTAGAAACTTCGTATAAGCCTCTGCGGAAGAGAGAGCACCAAGTGTGGAAACGAAATAACTGATCGAAGTAAGCGACGAAAGCTGTTCAATATATCAACAAAAACAAGTGCATGTAAAAACTTATTGAATCTGGACAGTAGTTTGTCAAACAATGCGTGCCGTAATTATGCCGACAAGAATAGTAATTTATTAAACTTATTATAGAAAGTTGATTCAGTTCGCCAGCGATTTAATTAACGTAGTAGAAGTTAATCTATAAATTGAAAAGAATCAGACAACTGTAACCAATGTTCAAGAAGCAGAGAGACGGCGACTGTGATCATCAGATGCATCTTCGGTGGCAGTATTAAAGTTTATTTCTACACCCTGTGCTTTGCACTCAATGTAATGTTTGTTTGTGTATTCAGTTTACATGGTTTTTGTGTTCTACAAAATTGTAATTACATTGTTTACCCTGTTTGCTTCAATAATACACATTTGTTCAATAAAAAGCCTGAGAATATAATATTATTTTCAGACTCCTTCGATAATGACCGATAATGTAACCGCTTCGGCCTTCAATGTAAACAATGACGTCACCGGTGGGGTTTTCCAACGGTGACATTTGGCGCGCTGCAAATGAAAAGTCCTTTCCACAGAGGAAGTGAAGCGCACCATAGAAGAGCCTGGAAAGGACATTGGAAAGTCTAGGAATTGCAACCCAAGGAATTGTTGTTGCGATAAGTTGTTTGACAGTACCAAATTCTAATCAAAACAAATAGTTAAAAATTATTCACGTTTGTTTCCCCATCAGCGGTTTCAATTACGCATGCAACACATAAAAATAAACACGGAAAAGTCCTCGATCATAATGCGTGGGCAATTGTTTTGTGCGTTTGGCTAATGCGCAGCAACTAGGGGCGCTTCGTTTAACACGGCCAAACCGGTCAGAACGATCAAATTATTGAATGAAACACAAAACATTTCGGCTTAGGACCTATATGACCGGAAAATTTTGATAACAGAATGAGGTCCATTTTCGCAAGATATTTGAGAAATATAGACCAGATCGTAGCCTCCTCCGCAGGCCTCTCTATGGGTTTTAGCCTGCGAATGGGTTTTGAAAAAAAAAATTTCTGGGAGAGAGGCCTGCCATAAATCGAACAAAATAGACGTATCTCAAATATTAGTGGCCGTGTTATTTTACCCCACCCCCTAAGTAGGCTTTTGACCCTAATTATATATTCAGTTTGAAATCTTCGGGCGAGGAGCGAAACTTGCAAGTATAAAAATCTTTAAAAATGTTTTATAATGCGTCGAAATATTCAAGTTATACGAAAATTAATTGGTCAATTGAAAGCATTATATCCTGAATTATATATCGCAATGTTCATCGCGGTATAAAAATCGATCGCTCAAAGCAGCCAAATGTTTTCAATTATTAATGTATAAATTGTTCAGCCGAGGAATTACAATTTCTGAATTTGAGGAAATTATCTGGCATAATTTCGAACGCAAAACGAAGAATGGAACGATAAGAAAGGTATAATTTGTTTAATAAAGGGATTATATTAAATTGTATTGTTTTCTGGAATATTTGTGTTGCCATTTTGATTTATATTTTACTATACTTTTTCAACAGTCAAATCATCAGGCATTTGGCAACATGCTCAGTGAAATGATGTATAAAAGGAAAAGATCTTTCTGTTGAAGCAACCATTTCAATATTAAAGTGACTGCAACTTGGAAATATAAACTAACTGTAGAATTTTTTTGGCATCTTATATAAAGCCTGCATTACCTGTATGCATTACCTGTATGCAAAGCCTGAATTACCTATATGCCTACCACATTATTATTTAATATGCCTGAGATTGATGCATACATTCTTTTGTGAATTATTTGGTTGAACTGGTAACCTGCCAACATACCACTTTATTTTTCACCCTGCTCGGTTTCCTTTGTTCTTAGCGGGGAATATATTCAATATTCCACTCTAATCAATTTCCGTTTAATAATCCCCTCTAATATTCACCTGCAGTTAATAATCCCCTCTAATATTCACCTGCAATGTCTTTGCAGCACAAAAAATGAAAAAAAAAACATAACGAAGGCAATATGGCATTAAGAATTATTTCTATTCTGACTCATTAACGCGACCTCGCAGTGTGAAAAATAAGTACGTTATTTTGAGGCACCTCGGGGATATGTGTTTATTCACCTCGGCGCTGCGCGCCTCGGTGAATAAATCACATATCCCCTCGTTGCCTCAAAATAACCTATACGTATTTGTGAACTAGGCTTCACTCAGGTGAATAGTTAAATTGATCTCCCCTCACCCCTTTAATGGCTTTAATATCATGTAAATATGCTAAACCTGGTGAAACAGGGTTGATAGGTTTGCTGAAAAATTAGGCCAAACACAGTCACACTAGGCCTTTTGTTTTCTTTGTTTTCTAAACGGCACTAAAGACGATTTGGCCTAATTATTCATCTAACCTACCAACCCTGTGGTGAAAAGCAGTTGGCATGTGACAACCTCTTTCTAATATAGTACTGTATATGCCTACTTGTGTTACACTTACTGACATCCATGATTTGATAAATACAGGAATTTGTGTGTCTGCATATAGTGCCGTAGCAAGCTTGATAATTGGGGAGGGGGGCTCATATTCATATACTCATGTTCTGCATTATTAATTTCTTCTGAAATCAATTGTTTTTATGGTCTGTGAACACGAATATATGAATATGAACCCCAATTATCGAGCTTGCTATGGCACTGGCATATTCTCTATTTATATGTATCTTCCTTCTTCATCCTCAAATAAAATTGCTCTTGACTTATATTGCTTTAAAATATAGTAACTCTTGATTGGCATGTATATCACATAAGACCCAATGCCCCTATACACACAACAAGCCCTCTTTGTCTCATCCCTGGCAGGGCCGTGCCTGCTTTTACTCTGTCTAACATCAGACAATTTTACTCTTCAGTGGGAGAGTGCAGACAATGAGTTAATCTAAAGCTTTCCCAAATGTATTCATTGTTGTAAACTTGTCACAGCTTACATTTAATATATAGGCACCATTGGAAGGCTATTACCAGGGTGGTTGCTGTGTAATATAACAATAGCAAAACACTAGCTATCACTGGGACGTTTCCTCAGTGACTGATTGTTACAGGGAAATCTGCCTTGCAAAATGGATTTTATCCATGCAAATATTTTGCCTGTGAACTTGGCAAGCAAAATGGAATGGAATGCCTCCATTGGTTAACAAATCCAAGCCAGATGTTATTAAGACAGGTCTTTATATTCTGTTGCACCACATAAACGGTCACTTGGAAATCTATTAGATTCTTATTAAATTCCAGTTGTCCTTTCCCTTATGTCTAGGCACATCACACCCATATATTAAAAGTTAAAACAGGGCTATTGATTTAATTAAGAAAGCGTTTGCTATTTAATAAATTTTTGCCACATCTGAGACACTCAAGTTTGAAAACTTTGTCCAAGGCCAAGGGATAAATTGAACAGTGTATTCCGCAATAAGAAAACTTTTATTAACGATTTTCCTTCCATACAAGCGTATTAAAACAATGTTACAAAACAAGAAGTATAAATAGTCTATTATCACAGTCACAGATATGTCAACAGTTGAATATATATTGACAATTTTCGCTCGTTCCTTTTCGTGTTATAGTTTCGACTAAATCACTGCACTTTCCGCTTATTATCATATAAAATGTAGTCGACAATTTGAGCAGAAATATCTATATATCAACGATAATCTTTCACTTAAAACCCTGTCTTGACATGAATCGACGGCAACGTGAGTATTTGACTGCTCTGGAAAATCACTCGTTGTCTCTAAATAATTCCACTAAATCGCCGTTTCGTGTGACGCTAACATTATCAGCTCCTTATTCAAAGTTTAAGGTTAAGATTAACGAATAATCCTGCTTTTTAACATTGTATATACACAGGGGTGTATATACAATGTTAAAAAGCAGGATTATTCGTTAATTTTACAGTTTTACTCGCCTTTTAAGCCATCGTGTTGAAAACAAAAATTTCTTCACTCCTTGCCGCAAGCCCTTCCTACTCCCCCTAAGTTTGAATTTGTCGAAATTTGCATGCGCGAGCCGGTATGCGCAGTGCAAATTTTTGTGTCGATTTATGGCAGGCATCTCACCAAACTTTTTCTCACCACCCGATTCCTCAGTGAGATGCCTGCGGAGGAGGCTAACGAGATCTTTCCATTGATATAGAGAAATGAATTCGGATCTGACCGCTCAGACCATTAAATGGGAAGCGCCCTAAGACTTAATGCAAGATCGAAAAACCTTTCATTGCCTTCAACGCTAAAATCCAAGCCGGCAGTTGAATTCAAACCCGCATTTTCATAACACGAGTCGAACTGTAGGATTTCTACAGTTTCCTCCCACGCAATGGTGCCTAAATTACTTTGAATTTGTACTCGAGTAAAAGTAGGAGTTATTAACAATAAAACGACTTGAGCAAGAGTAAGAAGTGTTGGAGGCAAAACGTACTTAAGTAAAAAGTACAACATATCCTTAATAAGGTGGTCTTATACAAAATTTTTTTTTTCCCTAAAAATGGTCCAAAACAAAAATCTAACTACACAGTGTTGTTGAAGGTGGTCACCCAACCATGAAAATATACTTCTTTAGTTAACTGTTTCCATAGTAACCAATATATGCCACGCCCAAAGGGAAAAAATGGGTCAATTTTCAAACATGATAACTAGGTGAGAATTAATGATAGAAGTCTAAAATAACTTTTATTGTGTTAGTTACAATAGTGTCCAGGGAATGAACTAGAATCATTGCCCTACTGCATATACAACAACTATTATCAGAATTTATCCTACCAAACACAAAAAATGCGGAAACATGCATCACTGAAACAGTGATAACTCCTTGAAAATGCAGCAGAACTCAATTATCCTAGTTCATTCCCTGGAGCATGATATGTACTAGCAACTCTGAAAATTTGATCAGGATACCTTTAATAGTTTTTGAGATATCATGCATGAAAATTGAGCAATCGGA
This sequence comes from Paramuricea clavata, assembly GCA_902702795.2. NCBI lineage: Eukaryota > Metazoa > Cnidaria > Anthozoa > Malacalcyonacea > Plexauridae > Paramuricea > Paramuricea clavata. The sequence continues at coordinate 7,955 of CACRXK020004315.1, read as the reverse complement.
CCATTTTTACAAATTGAGAAAAACAGCTTTAAAGTTTACGGTTTAAGTTATTTCAGCAGTGGAACCTAATGCAAAGCAGTAAATGACAATTTTACTTTTTAAAACAATCCTGCCTTATAGGTGGTACCTTCCTGCTATTACTATCACCAAAATACTCTGTATATTGTAATTTGTGTGTCGCTTCACTACATTCAAAGATTCGCTTCACTCCCTCGGTGCTGAACCTGCATAGTTTGCCTTGTATTTTGCTATATGGTCAGCTTTACGCAATGCCTTTTTTCATCATCTGTCTCTCTATCAATCCTTTGGCAGGTATGACATGCCTTACACAAAATCTCGACATCAAGGCATTTACCCGTTTCCATTGAAATGGTAGTAACTTGACCATTTAATGATGAATATCCCCACCTTTGCCAAGTTCCGTCACAGTAAACATCGTACTGGAGAACTTTGTCATAGCTGTTATTGTCATCGTCTAACTCCTTACCAGCATTCCCCATCTTATCAGTAGCCACAGTCTTGGCTGCTTTCAACAAGGTATCATTATAAGCTGAATAAGCAGAAGGTTTCGGTGGTGGGGGAATATTCATTAGGGAACAGAAACGTCTCACAGAAGCTTCTCCTTGTCCAATGGCAATGCTTTCTCATTGCATAAACAAGTCTTCTGTTTACATAAAAAAAATGTCTGACTTTTTTATGTAAAAAGCTATAAACCCAGCCACATTTATCACAACACAACCGAAGATGAGTAGCACAACCTATTCTTTCCCAAGGATCATTTTTAAGACTAAGACTAGATTCTCCACATAACTTACAATGAGTTACAATGACACTTGCTGCAAAAGTTCATTTAGTTATTACACATCAATGAAACGATAAGCAGTTATTTTAGGCTCTTCATCTTTGGAACTGCTACTGGTAGCATCAAAGCTACAAGACTGACCTTTTTTCTCGCTGAAGCAGAGAGATTAGCAACCGACTCACTAGAAACTCACTGGTTGCTCAATACAGTCAACACAAGTTTTCTCTGCATCATTTACGTGCCGATTCCCATGGAATTTTCTCTTTCCCCTTTACGATCCTTCCCTTTACATTGTCAAAAGACGATTAGTCCATAAAGAGAAGTAAATTCGGCGAAAAATCACAAATACAGCGACCAAAAGTTATTAAAAAATTTCACTTTTTCGACACGAAATTATATGGCTTCGAATTTTGATTTGAAAAATAATGAAGACTGACCAGCGGTAGCAAAGCTAACATGGGAATACTTCAATACAGTATACTCGAAAGGGAGGTGTAAAAACTGATCTAAATATAAATTATTCAAGACCTAGAGGCTTTCAAAGAGGCAAACATCTGGTTGCTATGGGCGTTGCTAAGTGTAAATTTATAGAATTTGCTAAATTTTCAGGGGTTTTAGGTATTTTTGAGCAATAAAATGATACAAATATGATTAAGTAGGGTTTAAAGTTTGTATTTTTTCCATTTTTGAAAAATGGCAAATTTCACTCAAAACACCACTTTGCGTTGTGTAAGACCACCTTATTAATTAAAGACTGATTTGCATATACTGACTTGCACCAGTCGTGACCTGGTTACGGCACAAAATTGAAACAGGCTAATATTACCAGAGAGTTAAACCTAGTTAAATTAAAAAATTACTTGAAGTAAAAAGAAAATTAAAAGTACTATGGTCTGGCGGGGGAGGGACTTCTCCAATGGATGGGCATACAGAAGACACAAAACAGTACACGCATTATATGCGTACACCTAGTATACAATATATCACGGCATCGTCTACATTCCACACCCCGTTGAAGATATGAGAAATTATTTATTTAATGAACAAATAATGCTTATAAGTAAGCCACAAACGATAGAATCCAGAGGCATGTAGCGGTCCTATTAGTTGTCCCAAAATTGAAATAAATCAGAGATAAATGACGTAAAATTAAAACAAAAGCTAGAAAGTAACGAAATACTTCGCCACAAAATGAAAATAACGAAGTAAACGTTACTTCTTAAAACGACTTCGTTCCAAGTAAAAGTACTCCAGAAAAAGTTTACTTTGTTACATGTTGACTTCTCAAATATAGTACTCAAGTACAGTAACGAAATACATTTATACTTCGTTACTTGAGACTAGTGCTCCCACGCCCATTCGAAGAAGCCATCTACGCAAGCTAAATTAATATATCGGCTTCATCCTCACCCATTGAATGTTGTTTACACAATCCAGACACAATAGCACATTGAACAGAGAGTGTTAGGGGTGGTGGGAGGAGATTATGATTAGATTTCATTAGGAGTACTTGTGGGGGGAGGAGATTGAAGTTTTTCAAAATTAATAGTTGTTGGGACATCTGTCCCAATACCCTGACAGCAGATCGAGCCTTCTTTCCCCTCTCGGAAAAATTAGGCTCTGCCGTGTTTGTGTAAGATTTCTGTTGATCATGAGCATGCTCTTTTTCCAAACATGTCAAAACAAATCAAAGAACCACTTGTATTTTTAGAATAACGTCCAATTTTAGAGAACCAATTGCATGCAGTTATAACTACATGCTAGGCGCGCGCACTGCACTGCACGTGCTGTACATTTACAGCAATAACAACACAAAAACATTTTCAAATCTATTTTATGTAGATATTGTGTTTGTCACTTGTCAGTTGTGAAATCAAACTATTACAAACGTATTACAATTGCTAACTTAGTAGTTCACTTTCCCCGAACTTTTACAATGCCTAGATTTACTCTTCAGTAAATGTAAGCGATTCTTGGGCTTATATATATAGCAAGCTTAAATTTTAATCATCGGTTTCTTTCAAAACGAAGGCGCGTGCATTATAAACCGGCTAGAACCGGTTTACAACAACGCGGAAAACTGTTTGCGCGTTCGTCAACCTCACTGAAATTTACCTTGCGAACGTGGTGTCAAGTATTCCGAAGGTTGCGAAAAACTCAAAGGAAGCGACAAGGACGGACATCTTCCATGTTTTGCCTTTTCTGTGAAAATTAATGCAAGCGAAATAATGAATGTGACCGCCTAAAAACTAGAAATAGTTACAGTCCACATGTGAAAGAAGTAGCTAGCTAGTATTATGCAAGAAAATGAACCAAAGGTGACTGTCGATATAAATTTATCGTATAAAATGTTCTTTAATTTTAACTGAACCATACAAATGTATTTTTCGCAGGTTCATATATGATCCACATTTTTCTCAATAACTTTTTTTGCATAGCATGTATAATGCTTGCGTTATATATTAATTTTAAGGATAACGGTTTACCGTCTACAATTTAATGGGATGCAAATGCTTAACTATTTGATAGTTTTCTTAAGTTCGTTATTCCACAATTTTTCAAGAAATGTTCACACGCCTGTCCATCTAAAATGATAATTTTAAATTTAAATTTAAATTCTGTATATTTTTAGATTTTAAATGTTAGAAAGCTTTTAATTAATGCCTAAACTACCGTCTGGTGTATTTTTTTGCTTGTTTCACTTACCTGAAACAATTAAATAGTGGCTATCTTTAAAACAGGGAATGGGGAATCGGTGAATTCGGGAATCGGGGAATCCGGTACTGATAAGACGAGGATATTAGTGTGCTTGTTGGAAAACGCATTTGCTACTTTGTTTAGAATAATACAGACGATGAACGTACAGCATACACTGCGGATCAGTTGTCTTTACTATATAGCTTAATGCTTATGATATATTATAATGTAAAACAGCGCTGTACACATATGCGATTTTAATTACATATAATTTTATTAATTTCAATTAGACATTAGCGTCTATAGAATTTTGTTCCAACGCGCAAGTTTTTTGGATTAATTAATAGACTGTAACATGCATGCATCATACAGGAAACGGGATAATACTAAAAGCCCACGCTTTATATGTTAAATATTAAAGCGAACGGGGCGCAATTCGGCGACGACGAGGTACGGTTTTCATTCATGGATACTTTAAGACATTACTGTGGAGTTTAAAAACTCCAACGACTATTTAAATCAAATTTGCGCGATTCTTAGTTGTTTAAAAATAATAAAAAAATGTTAATTTTAAAGTACTGTAAGTAATTTGGGATTACAAAGTATCCGAGAATGAAAACATAAACTAAAAACATACCGAGTCGCCGCCGCCGCCGCCGAATTGCACCCTTTGACTTTAATTATATTTAACATATAAAGCGTGGGCTTTAATTTAATGTTATCCCGTTTCCTGTAAGATGCATGCATTTTACAGTCTATTATTAAAAAAACTTGCGCGTTGGAACAAAATTCTATAGACGCTATAATGTCTAATTGAAATTCATTAATAAAATTATATGTTATTAAAATCACATATGTTATTATTATTATTATTATTATTATTATTATATACCTGATAAAATCTATTTTAAAAAGTCACCACATTCCTGACGAAATCACTGGTATGATAGAAAACCTTTACACTGATTATGGTATCTCAATCTTGACGAAGAATTTTATAACCATACCGATATCTGTAGAACGGGGCGTACTGCAGGGAGACTGTTTGTCCCCCTTGCTTTTCAATTTATGCGTGAATTCACTCATTAATACGATAAATGATGAAAGGATACAGTGCCTTGGTTATGTTAATGATATATCCTTAAACCCTCGTCATTGGTTCCAATTCGCGGACGATGCTGCAATTATATCTGCACATAACGAAGACAATCAACTACTGTGCAATGCATTTAGTAAATGGTCCTCTTGGGCAGACTTATATATCCGAGTAAATAAGTGCCACACTTTTGGGATCAAAAAGTTTGGGACAAAAGCAGTCCAGTATAAACCTACTTTAAAAATCTCTGGTCAACAGGTTCCCCCAATCGAGGACGGTGAAAGTTTTATGTATTTAGGTAAACAATTCAATTTTGAAATGGATTGTACTGAAACCAAAATTGAGATTCTTGATGAAATCCAACACTACTTAAAGAAAATTGATCTTATCCCAATAAATCCATTTTCCAAAATACGCGTGGTTCAAAGTTATGTCTACTCAAAGTTCTTCTGGCGTTTTTCAATCTACTCGCTTACTATAAGCTGGATACATTCTAATCTGGACTCTATAATTTCCAAATATATCCGGAAATGGTTCCAGATCCCAATCAGCGGTAACATTAGTCATCTAAAGCTTCCTAAATTACAACTGGGAATTGATTTCTGTTCCCCCTCTGACATATATAATTAATGTAAACTGACAGTGCGCAGAATCTTGAGGACTTCTGTCAACTCCGATATTCAACAGCTATATACCAAAACGTCATCAAAAAACATCGTCACTGATGATATTATTGAACGGGCGGCTGCTAGTATCTCTGAACAATATATGTTAAGAAATGCTGCAAAGAAGATTCTGGTAAAGAAAAACCTTAACGAAATTTGGTCAAACTTTGTAGAACTAAAAGAACAATCCGTGATCATTACCTGCTTAACTGATACTTGCTATAAGAAGATGATTAAAGTATGGCACGAAATTGTCACTCGAATGCCCAACAATATAGTATGCTTTGCTAGGAGAGCGTTAATTTTAAGTTTAGGAAATAATTCTAACCTAAAGCGCTGGAACATTCGTGACTCCGCCAACTGTGAGCTGTGCAACAAGTTACAAACCCAGCTACACGTTTTTTCCAACTGCAAGGTAGCCCTAGAACAACAACGCTATACTTGGCGGCATGACTCGATTCTGATGACTATTATTCATCACTTAAAAGTTGTAGTTGGTGCAGATCTTCGACTGTTTGCTGACTGTCCTAATTCAGGTACGACCTGTACTTCAACTTTATTTCGAACGCTAAGACCTGATATAGTGGTGGATTTTAAGGGTTCTGTATATGTGGTTGAATTAACTGTTCCCTACGAAACCAATTGTACGAAGGCTAAACGTCGCAAGAAAGAAAGATACAGACATCTAAGATCTGAGCTGATCACGGCGTGTTATGCGTTTGAAGTTATTACACTTGAAGTAACCACTCTAGAGTTTGTGTCGAAAGATATTGACAGATTTCGTAGATTATTACGAACACTTGAAATGAACGACGAACGTATTATTAAAAAATGTATGGAGGTAGCTCTGAGAGCATGAACATTCTACATTTACTGCAGAAGAAACAAGCCGTGGAATAACCCAGACGTACTGAATTTTTATTAGCTACTATTGATACAAAGTGTAGGGAATGGACCTATCTGTCTAATATAGTGAACTGTTTCTCTATTTTCCTGATTTAATTGAAAGTCTAATTATGTAATATATTTGTATAAATTATCATGTTATTAATAAAGATTTCTGTTGTTTAAAAAAATTATTATTATTATTATTATTATTATTTAAAGATATTTAAACACGGTAGCCTTTCACTTGTGTGATTTTCTCGCTAATATCCCCGTCTTATCTGGTCTGGATTCCCCGATTCCCGGATTCCCCGATTCCCGGATTCCCCGATTCCCGGATTCCCCATTCCCTGTTTTAAAGATAGCCATTAAATACGTGTAGTCATGTTTTTGTTTACAATTTGGCATTTAAAATCCTCGCCATCTTTTCTAGCACAGGCACATGCACAGACGTTTTTCCGCGGTGTTGTTTACAACCGGTTTACTTCGTTCAGAATTGTTTACGAATTAGACACAAAAACGGTAGAGCCTTATTTTTTCCTCGTGGGGAAATCGGGCTCTGGTCACAGGGTACTGTCCCAACACATTTGGAAATTATTGTAACTTCTATACATAGCGCAGAATTATTTTTTATCAAAGATTCACTTTTCCTTGTTCTTAAATAAACACAACTAAATTTAACGACTATGCCAACGACCCGTTAATTAGCGTGGATCATTTAATGAGGCCAGCCAAACAGTTTATCTGTTTTTAGGGGCAATGTATTGCAGGGAATCGTAAAGCAAGCTTGTTTAAAATATTTATGTTTATGTATACAATTTTTGAGCATTATTTGCTGTAAAGAACCGGTGCATCTATAAAAAGGACGGCAATGATTTATTCATATATTATTAGAAAACTTTAAATAGAAAGAAGAGCATATTATTTTCAGGAATAAGAGAATTGTATAATTTGAATTGTATTTTACTAATTTTATACTTAACATTTTTGTATAAATAGCAGTTTAATTTAATTTGACGAAAATTTAAAAACTTTCTCCAAAACATCTATATAGGGCTGAACATTACATTCAAACTAACATTACATTCAAACTTATAATTATTAAAATTATGAAATATTTAATATATACGGTATACTTTGCAAAATTAATAATTTTGTAATTAAATGTAATAATCTTTTTCAGAACTGATTTTACAATTTTGTCCATAAAAATTTAAAACATGATCGCATTACCACGAAATGCAGTAGCAGTGTTGACTCTTGATTTGAAAATATACTAGTTGCATCTTCTGTTAGTTGTTTGAACCAATTATGCTATTGGAACGAAAAAGTAAACAGCAAACTGATGTTGCGGATACATATAACCATACACCCACCATCAAAATACGCCGTTCCATTCCTGTCGTTCGGTCTTATAGCTATACACAGTATCTGGAACGGGTTCATCAGTGTTGCAGGTCATTTAAAAAAACTGTCAAAGAGATGACACCGTGTGTGGTATATTATTATATTGGACTGCCAAAAAGGAATTATGTTGAAAGTTTCGTAAGATATTTAAAGAACGACGTGGGTGAAGTTGGAGAGTGGAAGGATCGAGCGTATATAGTGCTTCCTGTTATGTGAAAAAGCGAAGATCGATTAAGAGGAGAATTTTTTCTATGTCGCGTATCATGCGGTCAAAACGTATGACGTCATCGCATGCGATCTCATTATGCAATTTAAAGATGGCAGCTTGTTAATTGCCGATTTGCCGGCTGTTTACTTCAATGAAATTTCGTTCTGTTGCTGTTCTCTATAAGGTTCGAAGGAA
>CACRXK020004314.1:3518-32232 GCA_902702795.2 Paramuricea clavata | reverse complement strand
AAATAACAGGGGGTGTTCGTGCCGAAGGCATGGAAAATGTTAAAATTTGAATCCCGGAAATGGCATTTGCAGAATTCTGAGACACGCATAATCAGAAAACCCTGAATTCCGGGTGCCAGAGTATGCCTGTTCGCAGGTAGTGTTGTGAATAATATAGTTAACAACAAAAATCATGACCAAAGACACCAAAAACGGATAAAAATTGTATTTTAAAATACTCAAAACGCAGAAAAATTGGGAATTGACTCGCATTACCTCAATCCCACTCCTATTTTTGAGGACTTCATTTCCCATTCCCAGTGGCCAAATCCCAGTCCCAGCAACCCAAATCCCATTTTCCCAGTCTAAAAATAGATCAATCCCAGTTCCCATTTTACCCCTTCAGGGCCCTCTATGAAGACGGGTCATGGGTTAGGGTTATGGTGAGACAAATGTTGCATTGCAAAGTAGTAACACATAATATATATTTTTAATCACATATGGTTGAATCATATTCACCAGGGTAAAACATCATGAGCTAGATTAAACAGATTGTCCTAATATCTAACTTTGCATGCAATGCACACCTGTTTCATTGCTGTTAATTTTTCAATCCACACTGGGGGGTGGGGTCAGAAAGGTTTCTACTTTTATGAGGGGGGAGACACATTCAAGTTTGCCTTCAGTCTGGAGGGGGTCAAAAAAGTTTTCAATCCTTATTTTCCCCATTTCCCAACACCCCCCACTCCCCATAAATAATGACCACTCCCTAATCTTCCCGGGGTTCACAGGAAGAACACACAGATAAAATACCAAATTCCCCCTCGTTTCCCCCCAGTTGTCCCAGGGTGTACCCCCCGGGCAGGCCGTTGATATGTGCATAATTCTCTTCCAAATTGTATAAAAAGTATGTTGTTCCTTTTGCATTTTTACTATACATATAATTTTAATGTATAAATTTGTGAACACAGCCATGCTTTGTTGAAACGAAACTTATGTCGGTTTATGCATGTATCATCTAAATATTTACTGCTGTTTGTATTTTTCAGATTATGGAAACTGCACATTGTTGATCATGTCTACTCACAATGTACTCTGTGCACATTATGGGGAAAGTAAATCTGCACCAATAAATACCCAAATGTATATGGCTCTACGTTTGTCACTGGAATCATTGTTATATTCGATGGCAATTCATGGCAATAGAATGATATTGTTTGACCAGGCAAAGGATTAGTTAATTAAGGATCTAGCACACCAAACAATAATTATATATTATTTTATTAAACATATTCTTATGTGCATTATTAATTTTCATTACAAATTAGATTTATTCAACATTTAAAAAGTTTAATTTAAAAATATATACAATATTATATTACTATTACAGGCCATCAATAAGTATTCTTGGTTTCATACCCATGTTTTATTTTGTTAATTCCATAAGGGTATTCTCGGGTTGTCCCAAATGATACAAGTGAAACACACACATAGCTATCGCTTTTAATAAAAGAGTATTTGATGTCATATTTACTTCAATATATTTTATTGAAGCTATGCTGGCTATAATTAGCTGATATTTCCAGTGGTGGCACCAGCAGTGGGGACATCCCCCCCCTAAAATATTTTTCAAACCAAGCATATCTATTAATGGCCTAATAAATAAATTAAAATTAACACACAACACTCACACAACATTCACACATTATAACATACACAAAGTTACTTAGTGAATTATCATGGCAATTGTGCCAATTATGTTGTTCTTGAACAACTGTCTGAGTGGGTTTTTGCTCTATTTGGGCACACAATTTTTGTATGCCCTCTTTTAAAACACATCCAGCATACCATTCCTAGTAAATGTACAATAAATTTTAATATAGAGGGGCCACAAAAATTTTGACCATGAAGGGGGGGGGGCAGAAAATATTTTGAACATAAAGGGGGGGGCAAAAAATAAAATCTATAGTTTGTAACATGCAATATCAAAAGAGTGATGGATATATACAGTATACATACATTGAACAGTAATGCCCAATATATTGAACCTAAAAGTTGTGTTCTGGGCACTGTATATGGAAATTGTCATCCTCATCATCACCAAAGAATTTGTCTAAAGGGTCATGCACTGCATTTGCAAATGCAAGATTCAGTTGACAGTTGTTGTCCTGCTTTTAACACAGTGGACCTCTTTTGCATGTTCTGTTTCTGCATGTTGTTGACAGTCTCTTCTGCCATCTCTTCAATATACAGTAATGCTTCCACCAGACACAAATGTATTTTTTTCAATTAGTAAAAGTAGGTCTGATTTGTAGGTTTTTTGTTTGAGGACCAACAACTTTTCAGGTATAAAGTCTGAATTATCTACTTGGCTATCATTTTCAATATTTACAATATTCTTTATTTTCAATATTTACAATATTCTTTACATCTGCTAGTAAACTGAGTATGAGGGCAGGAAAAATGGTTACAAAACTGACTTAGAGTAATTGAATTCAGAATTGGGGTGGAGGGGGGCTATGAAATATGTTGCCTCAATAAGGGGGTACGGGATAAAATAGTTTGTTAGAAAAATAAGGGGTCATGAAAAATTTTTGCTATTCATAAAAATTTCCTCCAGCCCCCTACCCGGCATTAATAATGACTTGTCCCTTAGCAAAGAATGTAACTCATGCACACTGTTACATATAACACTTTAACACTTTAAATCGCACCAATGACCTGAGCAAACCTTTGTGTAACTATTGTTGGTATTAGCATCCGGTCTCAATACTAATTTCTGGCTTTTGCCCTTTATCTCGTACATATCAGCACTAAAGTGATCTGAACACAAACGACTACTTTCGCAGGAACAGACTTCACTGTCGCATGTTTATTCATATACTCAACCCATATGCTGTACAACTCTGGATGCTTCTTTGCATCAGGAATACTTAAATATGTGAAGGGAAAAAATTCAATAACAATATGCTTTCATAAATACAAACAGGCCTATAAAATACACTGTACAGTAGGTAGGAAAAACGCACATGAGAACATCACAAGGAACAATGGAAATATAATATTTGAATGAAACAAACTGCATGCAAAACCCTCAGAAAAGAAGCCATAGTCGAGAAAAGCTGGTGACACATGCACGTGAACAAAACATAAACTACCGTTTGCTTTACATTGTCATTTGCAGAAAAAACTTCTCGAATGATATCTAAGCACAAAATAATATTTCCTTACCAGTGACAGTGTGAATACAATCCGTCTTTGTCAAAGGAGTTGTGACAACCATAAACCGAGTAACCTGAGTATCAGGCTCTATTTTTCTCCCCTTCGCCCACGATCAGGCGTGCCTGTGCCCTAAAAAGTACGGCCTGATACTCAGGTTCAACCTCGTCCCCAGGGTCTTCTTCGTGCATGGCGCGTGAAAAATGAGAAGACCCTGGTAAAGGCTGTGAAAATCTCCACGATTCATGGACATTTTAGTGCATGCGCAAAAGCGAATTTGCCTTGGCGCTGACCGATTCATTGCTGGCGTACAAATTTTTCATGGCCTTCTTGAGATGAAATATTTCAGTTTGGAAATGTATTTTTTTTGCTAAAATATACCTCTGGATAAGTAATTTCTCTTCAAAAATTACGATGTCTAGAGAGAGAAAATAACAAGAAGCTAGCACGTCTAATTTTTATCTTCCTGGCCGAAGAATTCGCGTTGTTTGTCATGTCTCACGGCTTGCTTGCACTGGCAGTCTGACAGCCCTGTCACTGTGAAGGTAATTGAAAAACTACAATATATTATTATTTATATTATCATTTGACATATAATGGCCCTATGACTGGGCTAATATGCCTACAAAGTATTTTTTTAAAGCGCTGAGTTTTGAGAAATTATATTTTGATAATGAAAATTTACTAGTGGGCCATATAAAACTCATCACTAAATTATCCATTTTAATATTTTTATACTGTGAACGTTGCACTTGTTCAAGTTATTTTGACTAAAAATTATCGCATGTTTATACATATTCTGGTATATAATAATATTGTAATTTGTAGTTTATTCCCTTGGAGCATGCAAAGTGCTTACATGTGGAATAATTTTCCTTAGATCCACAGCTCTCACATAGGAGATTAGAACTCCCTTTCCTTTTGCACATCCTACTAATACGTGTTACTATTATAAAAGTGCATTTCCCCATCCCCTTTCAGACAGCAGAAATTTCATTTGTACTACGAGTTTATATTGTGCACTGAATGGTGAATCAGTAAAACTAAAAGATTGCCAACCAGTTTAGAGATAGTTTTGTTCAAACGTAACCTATGTAAGTGGTTTCTGCCTCAATTAGAAATAAATATACTGTTAATAAATTAATTGGATAGATTTAGTGTAACATATAGATTTAGGTTTCCAGTTTGTGAAATGAAATGCAAATCAATTGTATTATATTTTAGATATTCATGCTTCTCAAACATCAATACGGATAAAACAAGGACTGTCAAGAAGACTGCAACTGTATATGTACAACTTAATGGGGATGCTGTTAGTCTTCACATCTAGGAATGTTGCTAATATGAGGTTATTAAGCTGGGAAACCGCAAAGTCAACAACTATCCTAGATTCCATAATATTAGGAAGCTGGCTCAACTATACTTATTAATATTCTGGTAATACTCAAGAAAGTGACATGGTAATTGAACAATGCATATACAACAGAAAGAGATATTTCCATACCAAGACAATTTTTACTGAATTAGTATTTAACTGATATTTCATTTTTTACAATATTTAAAGTTATATACAGTGCTGTTTTAAGTTAAATAAAGGTTACTCGGTTCAAAATCTGGTCTTTGTTTTTCCTTCTGTGTACTGTGCAAAGGTAGAGAAAAGAGCTGGTAATACGCATCCTAACATGTGGCTGATAGGAGCTCTCACTCATATCGAAAATGAATTCTCAGTCATTTCAAAAAGTAAGCCTTGGAGCTCTTTGGAAATCGATTTCATTGATGATTCAACAACTGCTCTCCTGCATGTACATCATTGCAAAATGTGCAGCCAGCCTGCAATGTCGAAACCACAGTTGTCCACAACATTTGTTCTCATTGAGCTGTCCATTTACGAGGAAGTGCAGTGTGGAGACAAACAATTTTGATTTGGCTGCATTTATTTGAACACTTGCTTTATTATACCTCCCTTACTGATTCACTAGCTGCTAATGTAAATTTGTACTAGCTTTGCAGGACAGATGTGTTCAATTTTTCCTATACGGTATAGAATAAAGATCATGCTGTTAGTGTTACATGCATGCAAATGGTAATTCACAATGATGTAAAGGCTAATGAAATTCAATTATGAGTCATCCATAACTACCAACATTTCCTGAAGTGTACAAACTATACGCTTCAGGTAGACAAGTTCATAACCAGTATACGCTTTTTAAAATGTTGAACTATAGACCCACCATCATCGGTTAAGTCGCTGTGGGAGGGGGTTGAAAAGTGTACTCTCTGTACACCTGTGATAATTATGGATGATTTACAGTGTAACACTAATGCTAGATTTAACTGAAAATAATTTTATAGTTATGTTGAATAGAATTTAAATGTTCCATTTGTGAAGGTCAGTGGCATCCATTCTTGTGGAAAATTCAAGTAGCTGTGCTCCAGCAGTGGCACAAATTATTGATATATTGCATGGATCTTAGATTCGCTTTTAGTATTTCCTGGTGTCCTATGAGCCCAGCAAGGGCTGCTTACTTTATTATTAATATAATTTTTTAACATGTAACAATTAAGCTATACAAACAGCAATCGTTCTGTGCGTCTATTTCTGCTATAAAAATGCATCAGCTGAGACTGGTATTAAACTGTCACTTGAAGCAGACAAGAGGTTTTCGTATTAAACAAGTGGTTGTATTTGAGAGGAACTAAAACGTCACAAACGCAAATGGTTCTGTGGTTTGATTGATCATACAATATATGTGTATATATTCATACCTTCGATAACGATGTAAACATTAGCTGTCTCAACTTTGAAGTATCAAATTAAAATGATGTCTATATTTATTCACACTACGATGTCCATTATATATTGTGCCTGATATTAGGCTGAATGTTGGAAAATATTTGCCAGAAACGAGCTTCGCGCCTTGGCGAAGCATGCATTTTACTTCAAAACGAATTATTGTTGTGAAAATCCTTATAAATCATGCAACCAATCGTAGGGCTCATTACAAGAATTATTTAGCGGTAAACCAATCATATTCATTGTAACAACATCCTCAAAGCTCATGTCAAGGTCAAATGTATAAACCAATCACAACGGAGTTTAGAAGAGCCTTTACCAGGGTCTTCTCATTTTTCACGCGCCATGCACGAAGAAGACCCTGGGGACGAGGTTGGGAAAGACCCTGGTTTCGGCTGGTCACGTGTCACCCAGATTCTGGGTGATAAATTGAAATGATACTATGGGCAGGGTGGGAGAGGAGCGTGTTTGTCGCGTTTGTAACAATATTTGCAATTTTGTGTGATGAAATTTAAATTTGCAACAAGAAATCATGAAGAGAACTGCAATTAAAAATTAATATTTATCGTGATGTGACTTTATGCTTTATAATCTAGTGTCGAGTTACAATTCAAGCAAGTTGGATCAGATTTCAACTCGTAGACTTGCCAAAGAAAGCGCCTGGGCGGCGTGGCAATAAGCCTACAAGAAAATTCATATCTCTAGACCGACCAATGTGGTTTATATTTATCTGTTAGTATTAAAGTATATCCTGATACTCGGACCAAAAGAATATATTTATTGATGAGATGTGGAATTGGAACGAAATAGCGAGATCTTTTGATTTCCGAAATATCGCCAAGACGCCAACTGTATCGAGATTGTTGATTATAAAGGCCTGATCACAAAACTTAAATCCCGTCAAAAGACTATAAAATTTCCTGCAAGATTTCAACGATCATGGTATATGTCAAAGTCTAGCTGTCTGTTGAAAATCTACGGTATTACAGTAAAGTCATACATCAAAGATAAGTCAAACGACAATATATTTGTCTTACTGTTTACTACTGTGTTTATACCACATTTATAAATTTTATAAACAGCTTTCGTTTTGACACAAGCTTTAATTTTCTGCTTTATATATATTCTTAATAATATAAGTGAGATTTATTTTTTTTGCTTTGTGAAATAGAATTATATCGTTATTTTTAAATGAACAGCTTGTATCGTCTCTATCATATCCAGGATTATCCAGGATTGCTTGTGTGTAAATAGCCTACATGTATCACAGACTATATATGCCACTATCAAATAAATATAGAAATATAAATGAACTTATTGAACCAGAAATAAACACTGAGATGATTGAGACACAATGAAAACTGTTAGTAGCCTTAGTAGAAGTAGAAAACGCGAAAATTTATCTGTATTCGTATGGCAGTCTGTGCGCGTCTGACACTGTAAATTTGGGATGTAGATTATAGCCTAGTTGTGTGCATATTAGGAAAACATTATCTGACCAAGAAAAAGGCTAAAGCCTTACTATAATTAATGAATACGAATTATGTACTAAATCCAAAATTTTAAAGATAAATCACTGACAGACATTTCTCTGTTTGGCTAGTAACAAATGTTTACATTTGCTGATATTGGGCTCTACTCTCTAGTCCTAGAGAATATAATACTGTTTCTTTTAAAAATCTTATAAACAAGACGTGCGAAGCATAGCAACGTTTACAAAAAAGGGCAAATCTAATGCTTGTTTTAGAAACATTAGATATGTAGAAATGGTGACCACTGAAAAGCCCATTTATAAACGTTTGTTATAAAACCGCGCTCGAGTGTGAAGAGAGCATTGAATAATAATAACACGAGAGAGCACTGCGAGTAACGATTTGCTTGGTTTCTTGACTTGACTGTTGGTAAAAATGTTCTTGTAAATTCAAAGCAAATAAAATAAACAAAAATTAGCAAGTATTTTGAACTTACTGGTAATAGGTAGTTCGCAAAATTTATGTTTTTAACTGTTTGTAATTTGATACTTTTACCACACCCCCTCGGGCAATCAATTTTGGACGAGGCACGTGACCAGCCGATACCAGGGTCTTTCCTAAAGACCCTGGGAACGAGGTTGAACCTTTCCTAGGTAATTAAATACAATATAAAACCAAGATATGGATTCAGTAGAAAAAGTTCATAATCTATTATTGAACTTTCTCTCTATATATGCAAAACAAGTGTCTGATTTCTGCATGCATGTCTATGATTTCTTAGCTACATTGTCGTCGACTTGTTGTATATATAATTGCCGAAACAATTCTGCCTGCTGTGTAGTCTTTTTCAATTTAACATGCTTAATAGCTTTACACAAAATGACTGAAAATTAAATGAATATATTTTCGTTAAGTTGAACTATCAAAATATTTCATTATTGTTATGTTACTGATAATGTTTGATTAAATGCGTGACACTTCAAGTGCCACATTACCGGCTCGTTGTTATCGCAGTTCTGCTTCAGGGCAGGTATTTTGAATTTCGACTCTCTGGTTTAGAAATATCAAAGTATTATAGCAATATTTCCTCAACAAATATGAGCAATAGACAAAGACAATAACTTGTTATGTAAGATGGTGTGATCATATATACAGTAATAAATCTTTCATATGCAAGACAAACTGACAAAGGTCGTATAACAAACCAGAATGAACGCAAGAGCATGTATATTCTAGTAGTAGAATTGCAATTTTAACTTAATCGTAAATCTCAATATATTTCAGCATTTTCTTTTGCGTCAAAGTAATTTCTGTTTTAATTCTCTGAAACAAAGCAGTACGTTTAGTTAAGTTCAGTATACGATATGGTTTGAAAGAAAAGCAGCGAATTCCTTTACTTGCCACTGGCAAAACTGGCACTCTGGCAAAACTGGCGCTCTGGCAAAATTGACTAAACTGGCGCTCTGGCGAAACTGGCGCTCTGGCAAAACTGGCGCTCTGGCAAAACTGACTAGCACTTTAGTAAACTGGCGAAACTGGCGCTCTGGCAAAACTGGCACTCTGGCAAAACTGGCGCTCTGGCAAAACTGGCGCTCGGGCAAAACTGGCAAAACCGACTAGCACTTTAGTTAAACTGGCGCTCTGGCGAAACTGGCGCTCTGGCAAAACTTGCGCTCTGGCAAAACTGGCGCTCTGGCAAAACTGGCACTCTGGTGCTCTGGCGAAACTGGCACTCTGGCGAAACTGGCACTCTGGCGCTCTGGCAAAACTGGCGCTCTGGCAAAACTGGCGCTCTGGCAAAATGGCGCTCTGGCAAAACTGCCGGCGCTCTGGCAAACTGGCCAGCGCTCTGGCAGATGGATAAAAAGCCAAAAACGTACATCATTTTGGCGTTTCATTCAGAGTCGTTATAGATGACGTAAGACATAGTTTGTATAATTACCATATATTATTTATAACCAGAATAATTTTGTATATTACTTGTGACGTGTTCTGTGCTTTGCTACACGGCTTAATAACCCGTGCCGGCACACACGCTGCGATTTTAGTCGGCATAGATTGAAATTGTATAGCAGGGAAGCTACTTTATCGGACTATAAGGTGCATAGGTGTTGTATTTAGTGGATTAAAATGTACAGAACACAGTGATTGCAGCAGCGATATACTGTACATCATGCTACAAAGACAAAGTAGAAATTACATTAGCTAATATATACCTTGGTGAAGGTGGAAACAGGATTTGATAAACATTTGAAGAGCATTTTTAACTTGGACTGCGAGCTCCGCATTCTTTCAGTTGCTTCCCTGTCCATAGAAAGGAATCCTTTATAAATTCCTTTACCTTGGCCTACCTGTCATGTTAAAAAGTTAAAAAATCCGACATCAATAGCAGACTGAGAACTTGAATCTTCTGTCCGTGTTGTTGAAAATGTTCTATTGGCTAAAATACTAGCAACATCCTACTTTTCTTTTGCTCTTGATCAGGAAATAATTCCGGAATCCCATGCAGATATTTTAGTTTTTATGAGAAGATATACAAGAATTTATAGGAAGGTAATTGCTGTAAAATTAAACAAAACGAGAACAAGTATCCTCTATTCCTTGGTCCTTATAGATAATTTCTAGAACCACTGAGTATTTTAATAAAATACAAAACAAGTGAAACTCCAAAAATCGATAACATTTTTTATTTATCTACGCGTTTCGACTATATTTCAGTCATCATCAGGATAAACTAGCTAGGTATATAACCTAGCTAGCTAGTTTATCCTGATGTTGACTGAAATATAGTCGAAACGTAGATAAATAAAAAATGTTATCGATTTTTGGAGTTTCACTTGTCTGTATTTTATAGATAACAATGGTTTGCTATTTGTGCAGCAAAGTAAATTCAGCGAAATCAGTATGTATCGGTATCAATTTGTGCCATCGTTTCCCACGGTTATGTTATCTGTTTCTTCTGTGCTTGGAGTCTAGTGCGCATGGATCTATTAAGAATGTCTATCTTATTCAGTCATTCCACACTCGAAATTTAAATTTCAGGTATTAAATAAGAACTGGTATATCGCTCATTCCTAATAATCTATTGTCATTAGAGACCAGCCTATACAATATGACTTAAAACTGTGCTGCATATCATGTATATAAATATGTAATGACCATGCAAATGTTCGAAAATATATATCACGATTTATATATTAACTTTTATTATTTAAAATACACAGTGAGATATTTTCCATATCTTCATTATAGTGAAGATATCGATCACGTGACTTTTTCCAATTTGCTTTTGAGCGTGAAATTTCACATTTTTTCGCTTGGGACTACATAATAAACAGAACATTACACGCGGTGGCTTGAAGATATGACTTTTATCTTCTCGTGTTAAAACAATATTTTACTCACTCGCTGCGCTAGTTCGTAAAATATTGTTTTCACCACTCGAACATAAAAGTCATAGCTTCGCGCCGCCGTGTAATACCCTCTATATATACGTTTACAATGAACTAGTTTGGACTTCATTATTAATTTTTAAGAAATGTATCTTACATTTTTAAGATTGATTTCAGACAGTTTTTCATTTCCTGCCTTTCCAATGCGAACGATATTGTCGGGAGAATACTCCAAACACGATTCCAAAAAATGATCCAATGCAAAGTTTTTGTAGGTCATAACCTATACAAAAAAGATTAAAGTCATATTGAGATATCATCGCACACGTCTGATAGATAATATTAATTAATAAAATAATCCAACGTGCAGGACAGTACACACAGTAATTTAATAGCGGCGGTGTGAAAGATATGCAACTGCTTGACAAATATACGCAGAACTTTGACGTTTCGAGTGAAAGCCCTTCGGAAAGTGAATAATTTTATTGTTATACCTACCAAAATAGGACCTCGCTTATGTATTCCCATCGAAAGCATCAAACGTAAAATCCTTGCACCCAGGAAGGACTTGCCAGTGCCTGGAGGTCCCTGAAATAACAAATTCATTGACGCAAGACTATTTACCGTCATGAAATTGGGATCGGAAGACTTCAGTCACCTGATTATCCCAGAGTGCAACCAAGGGAAGTGAAGATCAACGTGGATGTGTCGAAAATGAGGTATTTTTGAAGGATGTAAATTTAAATTACAAACCAAATTCCGCATTGATGAACATATTAAGCGGTCGGTTTATAGAGAAGCACGTGCGTGTGTGTCATGCAAGAGGGGATGCATTCCCGAATTGAAAGCTGTTTTTCCTATCCTTCGACAGTGCCAGAGGAAGTACGAATGCCTCTAGTTTGAAATGCTGTACATGAAGGATCTTTGCCTATCATGGCACGAACACACAATCAGACTCGATTCGCTCAAAACTATTTCCTTGACTTTAATTAGGACATTTGTTTCCTATTTGTCGTGTCTGTATATTGTATATACTTTGAATCATAAATTTTATTATTCGTAATTAGTATTTTTGCACAAGTGAACATAACAAATCCTACACGTTGATTGGTCAAATTTGACGTATTAAGCTGTTATATTCACCTAAAGGTGAATATAACAAAACCGAAATTTTCAAAATGGCGGCTAGCCGTTTTGTGGGAGTTACTGATAAAGAAATAAGGGAAATTAAAACAAGTTCAGTCCCAAAAACACAAAAGACTTGTGTAACTTCGTCTCGGCGAATATTCCCTGATAATCACCTCGCCTTCGGCGAATAATTGTTACATATTTCAAAAGAATTAGTTATTTCCAATTCTCGCCATATACATTATTCTTGGACTGTTTCCTTGTAGTGGGGAGGATCGATAAGCGCACAATTTTGGAATAATTGTACAATTTTGGAATAATTGGGCAGTTATTGAAAAAAGCACCATATTGACAGGATGTGTAGACTTTAATACAAGTAATATCAGATATGGAGACATTTAACAGCTAAATATTTTGAATTTCTGATATTTGAATATAAATTTCTATTACTGATAGAAATTTTAAAATTCCAAGGTAGCTCACAGAAAAAATAAAAGTTAGTACACAAAAAAACTGTATATAGAACATTAAAGCAGTTTTTTATTTGCCAAGTCGTTTTTAAGTTAATCAGTTACGAAATCGCACAAAATAGATCAAAAATAGGTGCAACGACTGGCACCAGCTTCAAATCGCCTTTATTAACAGGTTGCAGCTCAGGAAATATTTGGAAAATAAAAAACTGCTTTACTGTCCTACAGGGTGTCTAAAAAAATGCTATAGAAATTCAACGGACTGCCATGCATCATAAACTTCGCTAAACAATTCAATTTTTATATAGAACGAAAGAGTTGTTATTTAGCTTTTCAATGATACCTTTTTTAAATCGAAACGGTGAGAATTGGCCACATACTCGTCAAATAAAAACTGCCGGTCGAAATCACATTCTTCCACGTTTGGGAATTGAAAATAATTAATTATGCAAATTAAGTTAATCAATCCAAAAGCAACGCGAGTCTGCTGCAAGCTATTTGTATCGTAAAACGTGTTGATTATGAATGTTCTTTGTTCAGTGGTTAATTGAACCGTGTTTAATGACGTTCTTATTGTCTCACTAAGAGGAAGACTGATGACTTGAGCTCATTTTAGACAATTTAACATTCAATTTTAATTCCCTCTTGGGAATTGACTATGTTTCGTTTTTCATGCAATTCCCAACGGTGGAAGAATGTGATTTCGACCGGAAATTTTTATTTGACAAGTATTCGGCCACTTCTCATCGTTACGATTTAAAATGAGTATCATTGAAAAGCTAATTAACTGTTCTTTTGTCCTAATGTAAAAATTGAATTTCTAGCCACGTTTATGATGCACGGCAGCCTGTCGAGTTTCCGTAGTGTTTTTTTAGACACCCTGTATAGACAGTTTTTTGTGTACGTGTCAACCACTCAACTTGGTTTTTCTGTGAGCTACCTTGGAATTTTAAAATTTCTATCAATAATAGAAATTTATAATAAAATGTCAGAAATTCCAAAGTTTTGGCTATTAGCGTTCATTTCACAGCTGCCTCCATATCTGTTATTCATACTTGTGTCTACACATCCTGTCAATATGGCGCTTTCTTCACAAAATGCACAATACCTTCACTTATTCACGCCACTATTGAAAGAGGCAAAATTCAAATATCCATTTACATCTTACTGAATCTTGCAGTAAAGTAGTTTAACTATTGTCATTTTTTAACTATTTTATGTACAATTGCCATAAAGGAAGATACAATAATACTGTACACTGCACATATAGAAATTTCAGGGTTATGTGGATGAGAAGTTTGGCATGATCTTTCCATTCAGCAATTGTAATAAAAAATAAACATCGAAAATCACCTGTATTAATGAAACTCTATTTTCCAAAAAGTTCTTGATTGCCAGCATCTGTGTTTCATCCAGCAAGCTCTGCGATGTTCCCATAGTTTCTTGGAGGTACTTGAACTGCTCAATGGGGCTGAGTTTCTGACCTTGCGGAAATGTGAAATCATAACCGTTCGGTTTTTCAAATATAATGCTCCAATCACATTTCTGTTCCTTGTCATGCGTATATTTTGGTGGATCCGACTTTTTTGCAAAGACCAACTCATCCACAAGAGGCATATCGTCTAACAAGTATACACATATTCAATTCAGTTTTTAATTAATGATATCAAAAATATTAAGGTCTGCTATACTTTCAAAAATTCATTAATAATTCATAAGGACAACACAAAGAAAAATCATAAGCGTGTCGTATCTTTATATGTGATAGAGATTTTCCTTGATTTACATAAACTTTAACTTTGATATTCTCGACTTACACATTCGCATGCAGTGCGAGTTTTATCAAACCTAAAGATACTCGGCTTTGCCTCGTATCTTTATATCTGATAAAACACTGCTGCTCATGTTTTAAATACTGTAGTACTTAAAACACGAGCATGGGTGCTTTATCAGATATAACATGCACGACAGTCAAGTGTTTTGTAACTCATAAAGCACATACTGCAAGTGTTTTAAGTTTTATGAGTTTATTGGCGAAGTATTTTTTTAAAAACAAAATTGTCTAAACCGAGAAAATCAAACCTAACGTTTATGTAAATTAACATGATTTTTTTATCACATATAAAACCACAATTGCGGTAGTGACTGATTTCCTTTGTCTTTTCCTCATGAATTATTAATATACTTTCTTTTATATTATGCATAACCAAACCCTTTGAAAATTTTGGAATCAGAAAATTTGATGAAATGCAATTGAAAATGAGTTTTCATATTATAAAGGTTGATACGTGAACATTTATTTCACATGTAAAATTATGTGGAATTGGCCATGTGCTTTCTACTGACCTTTTTTATGCATTTCTTTAAAGCGATCCATGCATGGACCAAATGCACTGTAAAACGTGGGGCTTTCGGCCATCAAAGCATGGTCACCTACAAATTTAAATTTGACTGATTTGATTAAAATAAACAGCAAATACATCATTTAATGCCGTGCTGATACAACATACAGGTTCAGTCTGTATGTTGTATCAGTTGGGCTCCTCTCGTTCCTATATTTTTAATTCTTGAGATAATCAACGAAAATAACAAATACACCCCAATTATGGCAATACTTCATGACTGCTGAACATTGGAAAGTTAAATGGTGCATGGCGTTAGGGTTAAGGTCATGCAACAATCATGAAAACAAAGGAACTTATGGTTTCTGGATTAGCTGCTATATCAATATCTCATTGTTTAATAGACCTTTCCCTTATGAGTGAAATTTTGATCTAGATATGCCTGGGCAACAATTTCATCACAGCTTGAAAGAGCAACACAAAATTAGTAATATTCCGAAGTTTCGTTGTGAAATGTTGTAAAATGCGGATAATATAGCCTTGCGAAGTTTGCCGTTTTTCAGTCATTTTGCATTACAATGTAACATTTTGCATCAGTTTGATCATCTGATTATCAATTTCCCGTTTGTAATACCAAATGACTGAAAAACGGCAAACTTCGCAAGGCTATATTATCCGCATTTTACAACATTTCGCAACGAAACTTCGGAATATTACTAATTTTGTGATGCTCTTTCAAGCTGCATGTGATGAAAATTTTGTCCAGACTTGTCTAGATCAAAATTTCACTCAAAAGGGGAAAGGTCTATTGAGGACAAAAAAAGCACTACAAATTTAAATTGTTTAATTGAGGACAAAGAAAGCACTAATTTAAATTTGACTGATTTAATTAAAATAAACAGCAAATACATCATTTAATGCCGTGCTGATACAACATACAGGTTCAGTCTGTATGTTGTATCAGTTGGGCTCCTCTCGTTCCTATATTTTTAATTCTCGAGATAGTCAACGGACATAACAAATACACCCCAATTATGGCAATACTGCATGAGTGCTGAACATTGGAAAGTTAAATGGTGCATGGCGTTACGGTTAAGGTCATGCAACAATCATGAAAACAAAGGAACTTATAGTTTTTGGATTAGCTGCTATATCAATATCTCATTGTTTAATTGAGGACAAAAAAAGCACAATAATTCTAATAGAAAGTGCATTATCTGAAAATCACAGCCTCTTGGAGGCAGGGCTTGTAAGCTTCATTCTACTCAGTCTATTGGGTAATCCGCCACTGACTAATTCCACTCGTTCCCTGTCTATTTTCCCTATACAATATGCCACCCGGAGAATGGCTAACAATTAAGGACTTCGCCCAACGAATGACAAAAGCTATAGGGCCCCGTATTCATCCTCAATATTATAAAATTTATAGCGAAATACAACTTAACTTATACAGTATATGAGCACAAACACTATACGAGTGTCAATCATACATATCTACAATCGTATGTACATCACATATTTCCCCCCTATCCTATAAAATCCCAACGATCGAACTTTTATCCGTAATTGTTGAAATTATGTTTGATCAGTCTCCAGTCATTGATATGCGTAAAATTTAGCGAATGTTTATAGTCAACGAAATTTTAAGGCAAAGGGAGATAAATGAGACTAAACCTTTTTGTGTACAGAATAACTTTCAAAACCATTATTTCGTAAAATGCCGTACCAAACAAAAACACGTAGGAGAGACTCTCAGCTTACCTTCATTAGTTATTCTTGACAATTCTAACAAAACGTCAATGTTTTTCATCTTATTCCGATCCGAACATAATCTAACAGGAACCGTCCTATAATAAAATTACCAAATAAAATGGGTGTTGTATTGGATATTTTACAATTATTCGCTTAAAGGGAAATGGCAATATATTTTTTTATTTTCTCATTTGAAAGAACTTTTGAAACTATTTAATAACTTCTTTTACCGATTCTTCATATCTTGCTTAGTTCTTGAAATATTTTCACTTGAAGTAATGAGATGTCAGCCATCTTGGATAAAATTTTGATCTCATTAACGGTAGTTTTGGTGACGTCACAACAGGGATTAACCATATAAAAGTATTCGTTACTGACCAAATATTGACTGGTAGATGTTTTAAACGTTTCAAGTGATCTTGATATTTCCAAGAACATACAGAGTATAATTTTGGGTGCAAAATGATTAGTGGTTGTCTAGATAAAAATATTGCGTGACCCCTGTTGTGACGTAACATGCATATCCACAAAAATTCAAGATGGCGGACATTTCATTTCTTTCGATTAAAATATTTGTAGAAGAAAGCAAGATATGAAAAAACGGTAAAAGAGTTTTATATATGGTTTTAAATGTTCTTTCAAACGAGAAAATAAAAAAATATATTGCCATTTCCCTTTAAGGCGAAGTGATTACCGCTGAATATTCACTGAGACGAAGTCGAGGTGAATATTCACCGTAATCACTGAGTCTGAGGCGAATAATTGTTTTAGTATAAATTTTTAATGAATAAAACAAAATATCCAAATATCAGTTCAATTAAAATTCGGAAATAAAATTGTTTTCGGCCTGTTCACGGTTACTGTCACTAACAGTGTTGCATGCAGTGTTTCTTGTACGCACACGCTTTTAAAATGGCTTCTTGTGTGACTTTATTGCTTTATTACAAAGTTGTTTTTCTCGATTTCTGCTTAGAATATAAACACAATAATGGAATGACTTTTTCACCAGACTTAATAGAATTAAAAAATAGTTCCTGTTTAGCAATAATTTTTTCAGGAAATGGCTGAGAAATTTGGTAAAATGAAATGTAAAACTATATCGTTCGAAATAAAGTTTTAATAATACTTTTTACTTTAATACAAGTTTCTAAAACACAATACAGCGGTCAGAACGCCATACAGAACAATGAAAACATGACATATCAAAAGAAATAGTATCGTACAAATTGAGAAATCTATAGGATACAAAACAAAATGGATTTAAAAGAATATTACGGCAAGGTTTTTCCCATTGAACAGTCGGGATACTTTGTGCTATTTGTTTGAAAACAAAAACTCCGGTTTTAAATAAGTTTTAAAATGGCTTCCTGTGTGACTTTTTCTTGGAATATGAACGCAACGATGGAATAACTTTTTTCCCATTCTTAGAACTAAAAAATTGGTTTCTGTTTAGCTTTAATTTGTTCAGGAAATGGCTGAGAAAATTGGTGAAATGAAATGTAAAACTATTCCTCGAAATAAAGTTTTTTTAAATATACTTTTCACTTTACAAGTTTAGAAAACACAATAACAATGAAAACATCAACCTCGTACCCAGGCTCTTATCTTCGCACGCCCTCAAGCTGCGGAAAGACCCTGGTTGGGGCTGGTCACGTGACACCCAGAATCTGGGGTGTTTTCAATTATAGTTTTAATAACACTCAGGGAGAAGTGGCAAGGGAATTATTGCCGATGCTGTCAAATGTAAAAATAAACAAAGCAAAGGCACGCCTATTAGCACACTTTTATGGTTACTAAAAATATATTGTAATCTCGAGCGCTAATAGTAATGTAAAAGAAACTCCTAAAATGTATATAAATCCTGTAGTGTGCCATCCATTATTACATGTCGATCGCTTTGTCGAAGTATTAAGTCACATGTCGCGGTAAACATACAAGATATGAAGATAATATATTTCTAGATGGACCAGTATAACCTGATACTCGACCCAAAGGATTTATTTAATAACGACAAGAGGGAACTTATGATTTCCGAAATATCGCCAATTGTAAATTTTGTAACAATATTAAAGACCGCGTGGTGTGTAATTTC
Source organism: Paramuricea clavata (assembly GCA_902702795.2). NCBI lineage: Eukaryota > Metazoa > Cnidaria > Anthozoa > Malacalcyonacea > Plexauridae > Paramuricea > Paramuricea clavata. The sequence continues at coordinate 13,592 of CACRXK020004314.1, read as the reverse complement.
CTGCATTGGCTTCACTGAAATTCAACGGTCAAGAAATACATAAACCTCTCTGACTCTGTTATCAAATCCACGGTAAAATAATACCACAACAGCAGGCTACTCGAAGGAATAACATGCAAGTACAGTCTACGTACTAATTATACGGTACATAACTCAATACAATAGACACCGCATAATAAACATAAATTTGCATGATAAACAGCTTGAATTGTGACATTGTCATTTGCTTTACTGTGATCGATGACGATGTTCTTTATAATAATATAAATACAAGAAGATTTTTATTTTGTGAAATATATACGGATTTATATAAAAGAATGCTGGCATGCTGCTGTGAGACACTGTTAATGGTATAGACATCGATATATACTGTAAAGTCTGTATACAGTATAGTGTTAATGTATAGTGTCTATATTTTACTAGAAAAATAGAAAAAAATTGCGATATTTCCCTTAATTCTTAAATACATATTTTATAGTGTCTATGCCTATGGTATACACTAGACTGTCGTATAGATATAATTAAACGGCTTGTTCCCAAGTCTCAATGAAAGCTGAGCTAATTCAATAGCTACCACGGTCCAGAATCTAAATGTTAATATGTCTATTGTTCTATATTACTATTGAGAGTATGACTATGCTTATCCATTCGACTATATTACTATTGAGAGTATGACTATGCTTATCCATGTATATATTCGTAATAAAGTGTCATTTGCGTATATCAGAAAAATTATGATTTTATACTGTATATATTGCTGTTATTCTTTTGCTTGATTCATGCATGCATGGAGGCTACTATCTGCCGCAATAAGGACAGCGCATGCATGACATGCATGTGTATGTGTATTGAGTCCCGAGGCAGAGGATTTTTTACATTCCCCTGATAATTTTTGTACTTTACTACCTATTAGTGGCTATACCCATTCTCCTAAAGTTTTCAATAAAAACGATGAACTACATTCAAAGATAAATCACAGACAGTTTTACTGTTCTGGTTTTATTTAGAAGTCAAATGTTTCACATTGGCTTACAAACTCGTGAAAAAGTTACTTTTGAAAATTATCAACCTTCAACAAAACAAGACGCGTACAATTTCAAATAAATCGGTTCAAAGCCTATCAACATTTGCAAACAACAATTAACAAATCTAATGGCATATTTGTTACAGAAATATTAGAAATATAAAAACAGTAACAACTGTCAACTGACCGATTTGATACGAAACATCTTGAAAGCATGGGGGATTGCGATTTTCTAGCTTTGTTGACTTGACTGTAGACAAAATATAAGCAAACAGAAAAACGCAAAAATGAGCAAGCATTTCGAACCATGCATGTATCGCAAAAATGACGAAATATAATTCAGATCACTCTGATCCACTCCTTGTAACTGAAGTGTAACGTTTTTTGTGGAAGCATGCAATTTGATACTCTGCCCTCCCCCCTTAGCCAATCTATTTTTGTAAAGTCATGTGACCAGCCCAGTGAACTATATACATGGAAGGCTGACTTCAGTCATTGACGTAATCAAAAAGTGAAGCCAAAGATGGCGGATTTTGAAGCCATTCTTGCGCGTCATTCTCAGTCTCCTTACCCGCGCGGCCAAACAATTTTTGTATTTTCATGGCGGGAAGTGATGGGTCCGCGACTCTCGGGTTGTGTTATTCTTCATTTTAGAAGAGCAAAAAAGGAAATAAACTTTATTTATTTCATGTAAACCTGATTTCTTTCATCTAATCGATCTGTCTACTGCATTTTCCCACTGTATGTGTGAGTAAATCTGTATTTTTCGTTGCGAATTCAACAACTAATTTCAAACTTTTTTGTTTTTTTGATATAAAATCTGTATTTTTATAAATTGGCAATTTATTTTTGCTTTGGTTGTTTCGTTTTCTTGTTTCTATGGTGCTTTTCAGTTTTCACACCATTATTTAGCTTATTTTAGTCGGTTTTCCCACAGGAGGCCCAGGCTCGATTTGCCCGCGCCCGCCTGTGCCTTCCTTATAACGAGGGAAGGAAGGAGACATTGAGACCAAAATAGCCCAGACTTGCATATGTCACACGAAACTATCCTCGATTTTTCACCTTTAAATGCATTTCTTTCACGATTAGTCGATATCCCCTGCAAGAATGATACCGTATAACTCTCAAAACAACAATGCTTTAATCAAAGAGCTTAAATTCGCTCTAAACTTCGTGAGGGAACGACAAAATTCGGCCAAAATATATCCGCGTGCCGGGTTTGCTGGACAAAAAGCGGAAGTCGTTGAACAACTCAAAATACACTCAAACCTGATTGGACAACGAATATCAACAAACATTTCAAATTATTTTAACAAACACAATGTCGACAATGTGAAATACAATTTATTGTACATATTAACGTACTACAGTTATATTTACATGCAGTAATATTTACACTTTATTATAACGTTTGTGAATAGTTTTGTTTGTATGATTGAAATTATTACAGTACTGTTAAAATAATTTGAAATGTTTGTTGATATTCGTTGTCCAATCAGGTTTGAGTGTATTTTGAGTTGTTCAACGACTTCCGCTTTTTGTCCAGCAAACCCGGCACGCGGATATATTTTGGCCGAATTTTGTCGTTCCCTCACGAAGTTTAGAGCGAATTTAAGCTCTTTGATTAAAGCATCGTTGTTTTGAGAGTTATACGATATCATTCTTGCAGGGGATATCGACTAATCGTGAAAGAAATGCATTTAAAGGTGAAAAATCGAGGATAGTTTCGTGTGACATATGCAAGTCTGGGCTATTTTGGTCTCAATGTCTCCTTCCTTCCCTCGTTATAAGGAAGGCACAGGCGGGCGCGGGCAAATCGAGCCTGGGCCTCCTGTGGTTTTCCTGACCTAAAACTGCTTTTTAACTGCAGTTTTCGAGGCAGTTTTTAGCCAATTTAATTCCATACATGTAAGAAAATTTTTTTTTTTTTTATTTTCTATTTAATAAAATCACTTTGATGTTTGCTTATAAACTTAAACTGTTCATTTTAATGAGTTATTCATGTGTGTGAAACTCTTGTCGATAGGGGCAATAGAGATATTTTGAAAGATTGAGTGACTTTGTGTTTTGTTTTGTCACTGCTTTCTTTCCACTCAAATATCACATCTCCTAAACAAATAATAATTAAAATTTATAACCGAACCCAAACAAAATACCAGAATTCAAATTTTCATTCAAATTTCGTCTGTTTTTCACCAGATTTTTACTCGGAAAGTAAAGAAAAATATAAAAGTTTTGTTGAACGCGCACGTAAGGGGACTGAGAATGACGCGCAAGAATGCCTTCAAATTCCGCCATGTTGGCTTCACTTTTTGAGCTCGAGTCAGACATCCATGTTATATAGTTCAGTGGACCAGCCCCAACAAGGGTCTTTCCCATAGGTAAGAGCCTGGGTACGAGGTTGTGAAAACATGACATATCAAAAGAAATAGTGTCGTACAAATTGAGATATCATATCTACAGGATACAAACCAAAATTGTTTTAAAAGAATATCACGGCAACTATATGTTTTTCCCAACAGTTGGGATTGCTTTTGCCATTTGTTTGCAGTGAATTTTCGGAGTTTTAAATACATTTTAAATTGTCCGTGAATATGTTTGACACAGTAAAATAATAAAGGAATCCTACCTTTCAAGTTAAACCCAAAATTTTGCGCTTATTTCGTTTTCTGGGGACAATTTTTTCAATATTTTGTCGATTTGGAAACCAATTAATTTGCCGAATCATTCTTTTTGAAAAGCATTATTTACTAGTATCAGTAGTCAGTTGGTAAATATTGCGTCAGCCGGATTTTCTAGTCAACTAGTCAATCAGAACGCGCGAAAGCTCATTTGGATGCAAAATTTATACTAAATAGCATTATTTGCAAAGCTCATTAAATTTAAATTAAACAATTTAAAACTTAACAAAAAAACTATAGCAATTCCGTAATAACGGTTAAATATACAGGTGGAAAAACAAACATCGATTTACTGGTATATTTTTAGCAATTACATGTAGCGAGTGGTTCGAGTCTAAAAACGATTCGTTACACTAAACGATACGAAGTACTGTTCATTTACATATAGATTCAAGTATTTATAATAGTTTAAAACTTGCACTGAAGAACGAGAGTATGTAAATTGATTTCAATGAAATCGCGAAAGCTGATTGGTTAGCATAATATAATTTAAACATGTACGAATATAGACCAAATTGAACGAACGAGTGAACGAATGACGAGTTAGTATGAGCCGAACTATGGAAGATACGTTACAACCCAGGAGTGAACATGCACAACTCAACGAAAACGTACGAATATTCAGTTATGACTTATGTTACTAAGCTATCTTATATTTACAATTAAACATGCATGTATCAAAACATACGTAACTGTTTAGCAAATGTAGTCCGTGTGTTCTGACCACGAAAAGTGCCTAGAAAACATTTTCATTATAAGCATGTCTTAGATCTGAAATATTTTTACGGGAACTAATACTTTCGAACACGCTGAGTTCAAATCCGAAAAGTTCCCACTCCGTTTAGCAGTTATTCATGAGCGGTATATGGAAAACAGTCCGATCTGGGACATTAGTGCGAACGATATCGTACAGTACGTGAAGGATGAGAGACTTCGCGAGATTCCTGTCATCGTCCAAGAGCTCTACTGTATGTTAATGTTGGAAATCGACGTGCAGCTGGGAAAAGGATACAAATGCTGCGCATACGAAATTGCATTTGGTTCATACACGTACTCATGCAAATTGTTTCATAAGAATAGAAATATAGCGTAAATGCTGGGGTAAAGCAATGTAAGTAAAGCAATGCTGCATGGTCAAGCAGTTCTGCAGTTAGGCTATGCGTTGCAGGCTATAGTTTGGTTATGTTTAGCAAGGTTCGCATCATTTCGATTTATTTTACATTAAATTCCATTAATTTTTTGCTGTAGTAGCTGTACACGACTGGTGCGGTAATTTATAGCAGGAATACAAAGCTATTCACAAAGAATTATAAGACTACGTAAGCTCAACTTAAGAAACGAATATGATAATTTAACTTGTCTCAGCCAGTAGAAAGAATTGAGTTAAACGAACGTGAACGGTACAGTCGTTCAGTTAATGAGGTTATTCGTTCGTTCTCGTGCTACGGTGCAGCTACAGTATAGGTTAACTAATAAAACGTCTGCCCAATTTAGCAGGACGACAATTTATGGGTCGACTCTTGGCGAATATAGTAGTTTGTACTTACTTTATATTTGAATTTGGATTGCTTTGCGCATGTAGTCGTGGATCACAATTTACAACTGTTGCCCATATCAATCTATCAAACTTTTTACTCAGTGAAATACACATCAAGCTACCATAGAGTATTTCATTAGACGTATCTTCCTCTTCTTCCAAGCTGAATAACAAAATGAATAACAAAAACATATCGAATGATAAAGATAATATAAAATAATAAAATGATATACAATTAGACCAAATAATTAATTAAAAATAATGAAATATATTATGGAACACAGTATAACAGGAAGTTGTAAATATACTGAATGTTAGACAACAAAACATAACTCATCTATAGTAATTCAGACACAATGAAGAAGGATACAAGCTAATTATAAACGACCGCAAAAACAAGTTCCAAACAATATGCAACCATGCAGACAAGCAATACATAAAGCAAACAACTAGATAGCAACAAAATAGTAAACAAAACAACGAAAAAGCAGCCAACCCAAAAATTCACCACGTAAACAAACCATCATTACATCATTTCTCGTTCATATTTCCAATTGATGCTGCCGTTTTACATCTTGTACATAATCTAGTCCCTATAGAATCGTCAAGGCTTCGATTTTGATTTCTATCAATTAACTTGTGCTTAGCAAATGGTATTAAATTTGCCGTATGTGTGTATTTTCCTGTATTTCCCTGATTTCAATTTGATAATACTCCGCATGTGTCATATCGCTCGCTAAACTAACACAGCTTTGTTACGCGATAACGTCATTGCATAACAATTACCGAAACCACGTGCACCTCCATATTTCATACCAATGAGTCCAGCACAACATAATAACTCACACCTCGTCCTCGCTCTTCACCCTTACGATTATTTATCCCAAACATGGCCGGTCTTGTCACGAGTCTATCATGACGTCAATGCATACATAATCGGTGACATCATGCCTACATAATAAGTCGTCCAACTTACCACCTCATATTCCACTCCTCACCATTATGAAAATAATCAACTGCTCCCTTCTCGTCCAGCGCAAAAAGGATTCGAAAACTACCTACTATACTACCACGGTCTCTTCATTTTAGCATTATTTTATAGAGATAGCATAAAACATCCTTTTAAAGATTGATTGCTGATTGAGAAACTTGTCAAATTTAAAACTAAAAATGTTGAAAGTCGATATCAAATGGCATAATACTCATTAGTTTTAAGCACGTGTTAAAATGAAAAAAAATCTCTTCCTAATGTGAAAATTATAAAGTACATCAATTTTGCCTACTTTGCTTAACTGACTTAAATCCAAAAATAGCTTTAAATACGTAAAAATATGAACATCCGAGAACATATGAATGAATACCTGTTCTCCTTTTCATAGTAGTCCATACAGTTCAACAAAAGAAAGATTTGTGTGTTACCGCCAGTAATTCTCTGCAATGTAATCCTTGAAAACGAATAAATTACAATTAATCAGTAGCTTATAGCGGATTATATCGGGTATGATAAATATTGTCAACATACATATTTGTGTTACTATTATTGGCTTGGGAAAGTTCAACGAATTTTTCTGGCAAATTCAGATAACATCTTGGTTGCAACCATTTTTATCAAGATTAAATTGACTAAAGTAATTACATTTCTGATTTTATTTAATGTTTATTACTGTAAAGAAGAGACTGGGATCATGGTTAACTTTCAGACAGTTTGTGGTCATTGTTCATCGCTAATTGTCAACTTGTTGCAGTCGCTGCTATTGTATTGATGACACAAAGGATTGGGTCGGCTACGTGATAGTTAATGAAAAGTAGAAAGTTAATGATGGTAAAACAGATGGTAAAATACTAAAATCAACTTTAGTTCCTTGCAAGTTTATAGCGATATCTCCATAAATTTAACAGACAAGTCAAAGAACTTGGGATTCAGGTTTGACTCTCCAATGAAGTTTAAAACTAATATAAGCAAGTGTTCCATAATACATTCGTCACTTCGTTGGTGATAAGCAGTGAACTCTATTTAGACTGGAACGATAACTGACTGTAATTTGGCCGCCATCTTTGAAGCCAATTTCAAGCCGAATTGACGTACAGTTCCATTCCGTTCCTATTGTTTTTGTAGGTGCGGTTGTCAACCGCGCCTACGAAAACAATATAAAGGGACTGGCACTGTACGTCAATTCGGCTTTCAAAGATGACGGCCAAGTTATCGTTCCAGCCTAAATAGAGTTCACTGGTGATAAGTCAGTTGAACTGTTCCAATAGCCTTAAAATTTGTTTGCTATTGGGAACTTGATTCAGTAAATAGATTTTGTAACATAAATTAATCTGCTATTCACTTAATATAGTTGTTCCTCATAACAAATAAATAATAAATTTGTTTCTGAAATTCTTTTACTTGTAAAAACCATCGAAATCTTCATCGCAATCTTTTCATTTAATTAAACTTGACTTACAATTTGTCATCAGTCCACTATATTATTTACATAAATAATTATAATATAGCATTTGTAAATTCTGAACGCTGATTGGCTAAGAGGCGTGTTGATATAGCCTGCGTAGCGGCTATAAGGGAAAGGACAGCTTGCCCGAAACCCCATGCATGCTTTGCCGTATATGCTCGTTCTCCCAGAGAGAGAAAAACGAGTATATACTAAACATGTAACTCTATTCATAAAACTCTAACAGAGTTCGTACACCTCCATAAACCTTCCAGGGGTTTTCCAGGGGCATTTGAAATTTAAATCAACAAGTGTTTAACGGATACGAAACGTTCGCGACGACTAGTACTTCATCTTGCACAGATAATTTTGGGTTTGTACCAGTTTGAACGAAATATATTCATAGTTTGACTATATATGATGCAAAAACCTTTTGTTCAATCTTTCGTTTTAAGATAGTGCTAAATAGTTAAGGTATAATCCTACACCCAGCTCAGTTTCTCAGCTTTCCAGGGTTTTCCAGGGATAAATTTGAAATTCCAGGGTTTTCAAGGGTTTTTCAGGACTAAAATAAAGATCCAGGGTTTTCCAGGATTTCCAGGGGGCGTACGAACCCTGTCTAACGATATTGACTGTGGTGTTTTCGATGGATTGCTGTCTGTTAGCAGCGTCTCTTTCACGAGCGTGTTCGTTTTCATCGTCGACAAATAGATTATTTCTTCATGATTTTGTAGCTAATAATTTTGTGCGATTAGAGAATTCAATTTTCTTTAGCCGACATCCGTATATTATTTTATTTTGAAATTTGAAAACATAAAGCAATCTAAATTACTCAATTTGACATGTAAATTTGCAAACGTAACCAATCTGTGTGATTGGGCAATTTTGACATCTGTTGAAAGTGGAGTAGCCCTCAGGCTAAGTGGGCGGAAATGGCAAAACAGTAGATCTCGTGCAGACCGTCCATTCCCTGATAGCCGCTACGCTGGCTATGTTAATTGATATAACTCAATGTCAAAAAATTTCTTTATATTTCTTTGTGCTATATTTGCGCTCGGGCCGGGCGTCGTGTTTCCACACAATTTCTCGTTTTCCCAATTCCAACTCGTTTTATATAACTGTATATCAAAACGTAAAACATTTAATATCTGTTAAATATAACTTACTGATTGAATAGCATTAATTACCTGTACATTTTCATTTTTTGAGCATCGCATATCTGATTCTCGCGATAATTCTGAATGCCATCACATAAATTTCTGAAGCACTCTTCGCGAAGTAATCGGTAATTAATATCCAAATATTCCTCGGTGGACGTGTAGGGTGTTTTGCGTTTTATGGCTTCGAGAGATTTTAGATCAAATGCTAAAAAATAAACAAAAATTTATTAACTCACGAAATAATACACAATTGTATCGGTGTTTGGATATGAGAGAACTGCCGAAAGAAATTCCATATTAAATTAAACCAAATTTGCACATGCAGTTTTCAAATTTGCACATGTAGTTTTCTCTTTAAGTAGTGACTAAATATAGACTTTTAAAGGCATTAGGCACATGGCAATATATTTTTTTATTATTTCATTTGGAAGAACTGTTAAAATTATACTAATTTCTTTTACCGATTTTGCGTAACTTTATTATCTCTTGAGATATTTCAAAAGAAAAAATCACAAATCAGCGAGCTTTCCGCCATCTTGGATTTTGGCGGATATGCATGTGACATCATAAGCAGGGTCACGCAAGAATTTTATCCATAGAGCAATTGGTTACATGGCCAGAAATGAAGGACAACATGGCTGACAAGCATGCGGGTTAAGCTTACACCAAATAAATTCAAAATGGCGGCGTTATATAGATTTGATAAGAGAAATTCAATATACGCAATTTCTGTTCGATCGCGTAATGAAATTACACGATCCCACGTCTAAACATTTATCAAATAAGGCCAGTATTAACTCCCGAAATTCTAGCGACAATCCGAGAAGCGTAAATATGTTCCCGAGAGATTTATATTTCTACTTCTCGCTTTGTATATAAACGCCTAATAAATCGACATGATTTGCCGAAGTGAGGTTTTCCAATACGTAAATTTGGCCACATATGGTCGACTTTTCGCACGGTCCCACGTCTACGTATATTCGAGGTGCACAATACTTTCCTTTTAGCAGCATTTAAAGGCTCAACGGCTTGCTTAAACCTGTTCCCGAACGCCTTGAAACATAGCATTTTCATGCCGCAGATTCGTCAAATCTAAACCTAAACCTAAATCGCCTAAAATCGCCCAAAATCGCATTGAATCGCGGGTCAAAATTGTCAAATTTCTCTTAAATCGCCTAAAATCGCTTTAAATCGCCTAAAATCGCATAATATCATGGGCGTTCTCGGCGGGGGGGGG
>CACRXK020004313.1:0-31728 GCA_902702795.2 Paramuricea clavata | reverse complement strand
TCATGCACACATGTCAACATTTAGACATACTAACATGCAAATATGCTAACATTTACACATTCTATAGAATGTCTTTAGACATTGGTAACACTATACATTGTTACACAGTAAATCTACATTGCCGAGGGTTATAATAGACAAAAAGCATCGTTGAAGGTTACACTATATTAATATACACTGTTAAATATTGTACACTATACACTGTATACTATATTTCTATATCGATAAATTAAAACTAAGCATATACTAACATTACTTCAACCGCTGCATACATCAGTTTAAATGTACTGTCTTGTGTTTCAATATAAGAATTAAGTAATAGCAAAGATCACTAAGCTGAAAACCCCCTTGTAACAAGTAAACTGCCTGACCAAATCACATGAAACTTTGGCAGCCTATGTAGAATGCACCCTGAATGTTGTTTCAAATTAAAATAAAAATATTCTAGCATTATTTCAACTTTTACACCAGTTTAAACTAGTATCTTGTGTTTAAATATAAGTAATTACTGTAGTTTCTCAAAAAACCCATCTAACTGAACCCCCTTAAGTTGAAAATGACAGCCCAGACACACATGAAACTAAATATAACTTCTAAAGTGGTATTAGCCAAGTATTTTGCAGGGTTGATCACTGACATAGGGTAATTAGGAGCAAAGTTACAATTAGAAAACATGTTTTACTATACAAAAAAGTACATACAAGTGTACGGTACTTTAGCTGAATTGGCCAAGTCAACAGCTGAAAACCCCTTTGTAACAAGTAAACTGCCTGACCAAATCACATGAAACTTTGGCAGCCTATGTAGAATGCACCCTGAATGTTGTTTCAAGTTAAAATAGAAATATTCTGGCATTATTTCAACTTTACACCAGTTTAAACTAGTATCTTGTGTTTAAATATAAGTAATTACTGTATTTTCTCAAAAAAAACATCTAAATGAGCCCCCTTAAGTTGAAAATGATAGCCCAGACACACATGAAACTAAATATAACTTGTAAAGTGGTATTAGCCAAGTATTCTGCGGGGTTGATCACTGACATAGGGTAATTAGGAGCAAAGTTACAATTAGAAAACATGTTTTACTATAGAAAAAAGTACATACGGTACTTTAGCTGAATTGGCCAAGTCAACAGCTGAAAACACCCTTGTAACAAGTAAACTGCCTGACCAAATCACATGAAACTTTGGCAGCCTATGTAGAATGCACCCTGAATGTTGTTTCAAATTAAAATAAAAATATTCTAGCATTTCAACTTTTACACCAGTCTTGTGTTTAAATATAAGTAATTATTGTAGTTTTTTAAAAAAAACCATCTAACCGAGCCCCCTTAAGTTGAAAATGACAGCCCAGACACACATGAAACTAAATATAACTTGTAAAGTGGTATTAGCAAAGTATTCTGCGGGGTTGATCACTGACATAGGGTAATTAGGAGCAAAGTTACAATTAGAAAACATGTTTTACTATACAAAAAAGTACATACGGTACTTTAGCTGAATTGGCCAAGTCAACAGCTGGAAACCACTTTGTAACAAGTAAACTACCTGACCAAATCACATGAAACTTTGGCAGCCTATGTAGAATGCACCCTGGATGTTGTTTCAAATTAAAATAGAAATATTCTACCATTATTTCAACTTTTACACCAGTCTTGTGTTTAAATATAAGTAATTACTGTAGTTTCTCAAAAAAAAACCCCATCTAACTGAGCCCCCCTTAAGTTGAAAATGACAGCCCAGACACACATGAAACTAAATATAACATGTAAAGTGGTATTAGTCAAGTATTCTTCTGGTTTGATCACTAACATAGGGTACTATATATATACAAAAAACTACAATGAAAACCCCCTTATAACAAGTAAACTGCCTGAACAAATCACATGAAACTTTGGCAGCCTATGTAGAATGCTCCCTGAATGTTGTTTCAAATTAAAATAGAAATGATGAATGATGAATGATGAAGATGAACTTTTGGATCTGTTCAGGTTTGCGTAGTTTCTCCAAATCGTCCATACGTTTCTCCCAAAAGCGATTTTTCACCAACTTGTGGTAAGATTTGCTCCACTGCGCCATCTGCACAATTAATGCACTTAGTGCTTTTGGAGGGGCATCGATATTCATGGGAGACTCACATTCCAGAAACGAATAAAACTGCCGCAAAGCACCAAGGTATGATTTTACTGTGCCAGGACGTCTCTCCTTCTCAAACTTGTGCAGCCATTTGTCCCTGAGTGTTTTTCTATCCAGAATATCTTTCAGGTTTGGTTTCTCCGGACAAATGTATTGTATCACCAATTGAATTTGCCGAGAGCACTGTTGTGCAATCGGTTTTTCTCTTCTACCCCCATCAGCAGTTTGAAGCCACTCTTCAAATTGTTTAAATACACGTTCATCTGGTAACATATCTAGCGGTGAACTCAAGTGGACACTCTCTACCTCACTGTCATCAATGTAACTGCCATCACTCGAGGATTGGTCAGTAGTTTCTTGTTTTTCACTGGACCGCTCTTCTGACATTTCTTCGTCTCTCTCAGGCATAGGCGATTCCTCAGCATTTGACAATTCATGGGAATGTTCTCTTTCTTTCTCGGTGCACGGTCCTCTAAAAATCGAAGGGTAGTCACTGTCATCTTCATCGTCTGAGGAATAAACTTTCTTGAATATACTTTCATGCTTCACTTTCTTGACTTTCTCGCCTTCTTTCTTTTTTTCTTTTCTTTTTGGAGCTTTACTTATTTCTTTATAAGAACGCAGTTCTTCTTCATCGATTGAAGATGACTCACATGACGACTCAGAAGAAATATCAATCACTTGGTGATGAACAGCTGACTTTAAGCTTCTTTTATATACGTTACTTCCGCTTTTCATTCCGTGGAAGTCAACGAGGTGGTTATGAATTCTTTTCACAACAGACATGCAGCCATCTACAGGGCAAACTTTATGTTTCCGCGTTGATTTTCCGGTGCCTTTTCTGGGTTTCCGTAGGCTGAATGCACTTACAACACCTGCACTATTCGGTTTGTCCCATCTATGCACTTGTCTCATGTGCCGCGGAAGATGAATTACTTCGGCAGAACAGGATGGGAATGGACATTTATGCTTCCCTCTATGCCCTTTTTCTTTCTTTTCACTTTCAGCTCCAGCAAGAATTGGATCTTTGCCACTTTCCACAGCTGGTTCTGACTCTGCCACTTCCACAGTTGCCGTACTGCCTCCTCCGTGCCTTGCACCCTCAACTTCCTGCTCCATACCAATCTTTTCCAGTAAATACTCTGAATGGAAAAAACAATCCATACGAATTATTACACCCCCAAAACAAACAATTTTAACAGTATGTATTTTAATTTGTTCAATTTCGAAAACGCCCATGCTAAGCAACAAGGCTATCATGCACACATGTCAACATTTAGACATACTAACATGCAAATATGCTAACATTTACACATTCTATAGAATGTCTTTAGACATTGGTAACACTATACATTGTTACACAGTAAATCTACATTGCCGAGGGTTATAATAGACAAAAAGCATCGTTGAAGGTTACACTATATTAATATACACTGTTAAATATTGTACACTATACACTGTATACTATATTTCTATATCGATAAATTAAAACTAAGCATATACTAACATTACTTCAACCGCTGCATACATCGTTTAAATATAAGTAATTACTGTAGTTTCTCAAAAAACCCATCTAACTGAACCCCCTTAAGTTGAAAATGACAGCCCAGACACACATGAAACTAAATATAACTTCTAAAGTGGTATTAGCCAAGTATTTTGCAGGGTTGATCACTGACATAGGGTAATTAGGAGCAAAGTTACAATTAGAAAACATGTTTTACTATACAAAAAAGTACATACAAGTGTACGGTACTTTAGCTGAATTGGCCAAGTCAACAGCTGAAAACCCCTTTGTAACAAGTAAACTGCCTGACCAAATCACATGAAACTTTGGCAGCCTATGTAGAATGCACCCTGAATGTTGTTTCAAGTTAAAATAGAAATATTCTGGCATTATTTCAACTTTACACCAGTTTAAACTAGTATCTTGTGTTTAAATATAAGTAATTACTGTATTTTCTCAAAAAAAACATCTAAATGAGCCCCCTTAAGTTGAAAATGATAGCCCAGACACACATGAAACTAAATATAACGTGTAAAGTGGTATTAGCAAAGTATTCTGCGGGGTTGATCACTGACATAGGGTAATTAGGAGCAAAGTTACAATTAGAAAACATGTTTTACTATAGAAAAAGTACATACGGTACTTTAGCTGAATTGGCCAAGTCAACAGCTGAAAACCCCCTTGTAACAAGTAAACTCCTGACCAAATCACATGAAACTTTGGCAGCCTATGTAGAATGCACCCTGGATGTTCTTTCAAATTAAAATAGAAATATTCTAGCATTATTTCAACTTTTACACCAGTCTTGTGTTTAAATATAAGTAATTATTGTAGTTTCTTAAAAAAAACCCATCTAACCGAGCCCCCTTAAGTTGAAAATGACAGCCCAGACACACATGAAACTAAATATAACTTGTAAAGTGGTATTAGTCAAGTATTTTGCTGGCTTGATCACTGACATAGGGTAATTAGAAGCAATGTTACAGTTGAAAAACATGTCTTACTATATATGCAAAAAACTACAAACTTTAGCTGAATTGGCCAAGTCAACAGCTGGAAACCCCTTTGTAACAAGTAAACTGCCTGACCAAATCACATGAAACTTTGGCAGCCTATGTAGAATGCACCCTGGATGTTGTTTCAAATTAAAATAGAAATATTCTACCATTATTTCAACTTTTACACCAGTGTTGTGTTTAAATATAAGCAATTACTATAGTTTCTCAAAAAAAACCCCATCTAACTGAGCCCCCTTAAGTTGAAAATGACAGCCCAGACACACATGAAACTAAATATAACATGTAAAGTGGTATTAGTCAAGTGTTCTGCTGGTTTGATCACTAACATAGGGTACTTAGAAGAAAAGTTACAGTTGGAGAACTTGTCTTACTATATATATACAAAAAACTACAAACGTTAGCTGAATTGGCCAAGTCAACAGCTGAAAACCTTTTATAACAAGTAAACTGCCTGACCAAATCACATGAAACTTTGGCAGCCTATGTAGAATGCTCCCTGAATGTTGTTTCAAATTAAAATAGAAATATTCTAGTATTATTTGAACTTTTACACCAGTCTTGTGTTTAAATATAAGTAATTATTGTAGTTTCTTAAAAAAACCCCATCTAACTGAACCCCCTTAATTGAAAATGACAGCCCAGACACGCATGAAACTAAATATAACATGTAAAGTGGTATTAGTCAAGTATTCTGCTGGTTTGATCACTAACATAGGGTACTTACAAGGAAAGTTACAGTTGGAGAACTTGTCTTACTATATATATACAAAAAACTACAAACGTTAGCTGAATTGGCCAAGTCAACAGCTGAAAACACCCTTGTAACAAGTAAACTGCCTGACCAAATCACATGAAACTTTGGCAGCCTATGTAGAATGCACCCTGGATGTTGTTTCAAATTAAAATAGAAATATTCTAGCATTATTTCAACTTTTACACCAGTCTTGTGTTTAAATATAAGTAATTATTGTAGTTTTTTAAAAAAACCCATCTAACCGAGCCCCCTTAAGTTGAAAATGACAGCCCAGACACACATGAAACTAAATATAACTTGTAAAGTGGTATTAGCAAAGTATTCTGCGGGGTTGATCACTGACATAGGGTAATTAGGAGCAAAGTTACAATTAGAAAACATGTTTTACTATAGAAAAAAGTACATACGGTACTTTAGCTGAATTCATGGCCAGAAATCGTGGACATTCACAATGCGCTTGCGCTAACACCAGCCTTACAATGGCCGGCAAATGTCGCTAATGTTTATTAATGAGAGTTTTATTATTCGCATATTAAGTGTTCTTCGATATTACATTTATCAGATGCCGCAATGGATTTAGAATTGAAAAGAGTCCCTTTGCTTGATAAACAAATTAGATGGTTATTTTGCCTAATACAAAATGAACTTTTCGCAAAAATATATTCACAATTTACCTCTATATTTCGAACTGGAAATGGCCATAATCCAATCCAACGACAACGTTCTTGAGTTGATATCTCGCTCCCTTTTATACCCTACACATTTGCCGCAATCGTATAGCATCATGAAACTGTTTATCCACATTTAGCTTTTTCTCAAATGATAATTCATAATTTTCCCGCTGAACTTTTTGAGTTCAAAGTTGAATAAGTCATAATCAATCGATAACACGGACTTCAAACCCGCCATTATCATCGTAGCAGCACACAGAATGTTGGGATATGAGTTGAATACTCAGTGATACATTCGCTGGTCAGCGCACATCAGTCTTGGGAATACTTCATATTAGATATCGTTGTGCAAAATTGTGTTTTGTCATGAAAACTTAAAATCGAAAGATGTCCGTTTTTGATTTCTTGAAATTGGACAAATTTAAACATGACATTCGCGTTGATACCCAACATTGTAACCGGTATATGGCCAAAGAGGACACTCCCGAAAAGAAAGTAGTCTTTACTGTGCATTTGCCATATAAATGCCTTCGTACGTGGCACGAAGCTCGACAACAAGCATTGGCCCAAAATATAGCATGCACGTATGTGGAAAT
Source organism: Paramuricea clavata (assembly GCA_902702795.2). NCBI lineage: Eukaryota > Metazoa > Cnidaria > Anthozoa > Malacalcyonacea > Plexauridae > Paramuricea > Paramuricea clavata. The sequence continues at coordinate 25,046 of CACRXK020004313.1, read as the reverse complement.
TCTTAATGCAATTCTCTCCGAAGAAACAGGATTGAAATTGAGAGAAGATAATGAACGCATCGAAGGGCGCTTAAGAAGAGAATGTGGCCAGATAGTAAGGAAATCTTCTGAAAAACGTGGATCGAGTCACCGAAAGCTTTTCGAGAAAGAACTGAAGCTTGCGGTTCAACTTGATGATTTGGCATCAATGGCTGAGCTAGAGAAGAAACTGGCCTCCGAACAGCTCAAGAATAAGGACTTGGAGAAACGCTGTGAAGACTTGGTCAAGGAACTGTTCAAAGCACAGGATGCGGAGAGAATGGCAAGCGAAAATTTTGCCAGAGCAGAAGAAGAAATTGCTAACCTTAAAAATGAAAATCAAAATCTTCACGACTATCTCGAAGGTCTTGGTCAAAACGTGGGATTTTCCAACAGTGGGAAAAAAATTACAGAGACTGGAGATCGCCAACAAAGAAGGAAACTGAAGGAGCTGAAAAGAAACGTGGAGAAAGCTCTATGGTTTGCCAAGACATTTGGATTGGACTTGCAAAACGTAAGCTTCACTGATGAAAATGGTGTCAGCCACACATTGTCATACAATGGCAATGAGAAGAGAGGTTATAAGGACTTGCCTGAAGAAGAAAGGCAGAAAGTGAGGAACATTTTGTTTATCCTTGATAAATTTTGTATCGGAGAGGCTGCCTACCATGAACTCACAATGGTATCGCCAGACAGTGACCTGCCTCGGTCATATCTTATAAAACAGTGCAAAGAAGATTTGAAGAGTATCTGCCACATAACAAGAACCCCGGGCTCAGCACAAGGAGCTCAGATTGATTTCATAAAGGAGCTGCAGTCTGTTATTCAAAAGAAGGTATGTATATAAATGCAACAGTTACATTAATATTTACAAGTAATGAGCCAAATACACCCGGTAGAGTACTGGTGATTAACTCATTAACTGGCAATGCGCTCTGCTTTTGTATTTACTCTGTCTAACGCCAGACGATTTTACTCGTCAGTAGTAGAGTACTACCAGTAAATATTTGGGTTGACAAACCAATCTGCCAATGTCTCTTATTAATTCATCAAGTGGCAATCAGGCCTGAAAATAAATCTTGTAACTGACAAAAGGCAATATAGAGCAAATATACTTTTCCATGGTCCTTGAAATAAAAGAAGCCAATGAAAAGCTTTTGCTACAATTATGCCACTGGTCAATTTATACGAAATCAAGTCCTAAATTTTACAGCATTTTCACATGTGTAACATACACATGATGCATAATTTGAAGTATTGCAGTGAAATCTTGAATGCAAGTTTCACCAATACCGGTAGCTGTATACTGTAATTTAATATACTGTTCAGCAAAAAACCAGTTGTGCCGGACAATTACCTTTTCGTACCGGAGAATGTCTGTGACCGGCCGCTCATTTTCAGGCTTGCTGGCAACGCACCCAAATGCACCCTGTCGAATAAGTTTACTAGAAATATTGCAATTAAAATTTATTTCAGATTCAACAAAATACAATTGACATAGATGACCCATCTTTAACATTGAAGATAAAGCTCTCTGGAGATGGAGCTAAAATGACTAGACTAACAAATTTTGTAGTCATATCATTTGCTGTCTTGGATAGCGAAGCTGACATGATGTCATCAAAAGGTATATGTAAGAAAAGAGTTATGTGGGCATATTAATTGAACAATGTTAGACTACCCAGCCATTCAAATTCTACTCTAAATCTAATCCTGATCCTACATCCATACCTACCCCTATTTGACTAATTTGTGTATATATCCCATTGAGCTATAATGTGCCCCAGTGTGCCCATTTTTTTTTCCTGTCCAATGCCAGACAATTTTACTTGTCAATGGGGAAGCTCTGCAGCTTAATGGGATATAATGAATATCTGGAGCACTTTTAAATTTTGTCGGTAAAACTATATTTATCTTTATTATAATCTCAATTTATCTCAAGGGAATCACACAATTGCCATAATAAAAGGCCAAGAGTCTTATGACTTACTACAGCAGTCATGCTCAAGTTTACTGAAGCAAGTGAACAAGCTACTTGAAGCCAAGAAATTAACCGTGAATGGAAAAGACATTCCAGTTGATATTTATCTTGGTGGAGACTACAAGGTACTGTAGTCTTACACACTAGTCTTACGGCTTCAGTGTTGCAGTGGTTAGCACAACTCTGAATGTAGTAATCAAATTAGACCTTATGCATAATGACGTCACAACACTTGATACCAGCAAGGAATGTTGATCTTAGTAGTCATCAACCAGGAAAATTAAACAATTCAACATGGCCACTATCGGAACCTTCCCTGGCGATGACTATTAAGACCGGCATTCCTCGAAGGCATCAAGCCTTGTGACGTCATTATTTAACTAATGAAACAGTTTCATGTCCTTTTTGTTTTCCTAATGTTTAGTTTCTCCTACTCATACTGGGTATGAAGTCAGCAACAAGTGATTATGCTTGTATTTGGTGTAAGATTTTCAAGTTGGACAGGTATTTAGAGTGTTAGTTTGATGATTGGTTATTCAACTACCTGAGAAAGAGAAAACAAATTCTTTGACATTTCAAGCAATTAGGCCCTTTGTTAAGAAGTTGGTGAACTTTGCTAAGAAGTTAGTCGCTCACTTCTTGACAAAGAGCCTTTGCTCGAAATGCCAATTAATTTGTTTTCTATTTTTCAGGTTGTTGAATAACTGACACTTCTTGTGTCACTATCTACACTGGTGGTGTCTGGCACCCTTCTTGCAAGTGTAAATTTAGAATGTTAACCCTTTAATTTACAATCCTCATCGAGAAGAAAGTGTTGAACTTTAATTGACTGAATGGCAATGCACCTAAATGTGACCCACCTCAGTCTGTATTATGCCCGATGAATGAAGAGAAACACAGAAACATGAAAATTCTATTCTTAGCATTGTGTTGCATCATGATCTTGTTTTACATTTAGGTATGACATGTCAAAGCCAATTGACTATTACTGGCAGGCTAAGTTGGCCAGAACGTTCGAAGAAATGCGGGAACAGGCCAAGAGCTGCAAATTCTCATGTGAGCACAGACCACTAATTAACATCGCATTAGAAAATGTGGTCTTAGATGAACTCCATTTAATGCTTCGAATTACTGGTAAGTTAAACCTATCTTGTTTTCATTATTTCACAGGTATTTAATTAATTTAAAGCACTGAACAGAGTTGTCACTCCTACAATTATCTAGTCTACAGCTGCTACTGTATTTTATATTAATTGTCTATGGCGAAAGGGAAAAGCCTAGACTATGTAGACTGCACCTCAGTTCAGTTTCACAATCATTCGTGCACATGAATTATATATTGATGTAAAAGCTTTGGCAAATTTGGGTCGGGTTGAATGAAAAAGTCTGGCGAAATTCACTGTTCGCAGGCCTAAACTGAAAACCCTGTAGAAAGCAATGGTAAGTTACTAGATGCAATGTACCCTGGCTTCTGTATTGTTTTATTCTGCCTTACATTATTAGAGGATTTACCTATCTTGGGCAATTGGGTAGATAACCAATAATACTCAAGGATTTCAAATTAATTATCTTAGTATTTCAATTGATTGTTCAAAAGATTTACAATCATGTTAGTGAAATGAAATTGTTTATTTAATTTTTAATAATGACACATTATTTACAGATAAATTAACAGACAACCTGGTAAGAGATGCCATTGAGTGGGACAGGAAAGACAACCTGAACAAACCACCGAATCAAAGAACAGCCAAGCATGTGGATGATCTTGTAGGTGCAATCAATAGTTGCGGAGTTACTTTCAACATTTGGGAAAAGATGGATGCTGATGGAAGAGGCAGTGGAATTTCCGATTTCACTAGTTTGATGGGATCAGACAAAAAACTCCTTCTAAACAAATTGCCAAACAAGCTTGGAGCTGTTACAAGACCAGAAATTAGTGAGACTGTTGTGAAGATCTGGAAGGTTTGTACTATCATGAGTACACTGTATAAAGCTAATATCCACACTGCAACTAAGTACACCAACTGTTTTTTTTTCTCTTAGGAGTTTGCAGAACTATACGTCCTCTTAGTAACAGATAACCCAAGCAGTGGCGATATTACCAAATACTTTCAGAAGGTAAATATCCTATTTGTACATTTGTGCAATTAAGCCATTAAGTGCCAGTGCTCTCCCCTTGACTAGTAAAATCGTCTGGCGTTAGACAGAGTGAATTACTAAAGTAGGTGCATCAGGGTGCAATGCGACTCTATGGGTTAATGCATAATTAATTTCCTCATGTTTAGCACAGACCCAGGCTGCAGCATCTTGTAAGTAATCAGTATCGCCTTGCAGCATATTGCAATTTTCTACACTAATGTCTTCCATTTAGGCTACTTCCTGGATAAGGCTGTTTCTAACACTCAGTGGAAAAGCCATGGGATACGAGTCGGGAAGGGTGACACCTTACATGCATGCCATGGTCTATCATGTGCCAAGATTCATGGAGAAATGCAAAGGCGTTCGAAAATTCACTGGACAAGGTGGGTAGTCATATATGCCTTTCTTTAAAAACAGCATCTCATTTTTACAGTTTGCCCCATTTATGCCCTCACAGTCAAAATTATTTAAATCCGTTTTTTTTTCTAATCAAACAATTAATTTTCCTCTGCTGTATGCTTTGTGTTGCTCATCAACCAAGATTCTCATCAACCAAGACAGTACATTTCTTTCAATTACTATGATTTACAGTAAACTCAGTGGCATCTTTGCTTTTTTGTTAGGTGTTGAAAAACTAAATGATGTGTGCAGAAGAGTGCATCTGCATCGATCAAATAAATGGGATGCTGCAAAAGATGTTCTGCTGGTTGGGAAGAGAATGGAGCATCTGGCAGACTGTGAAAGGGGAGTCAGGGAATACAAGAAGCAGAACCTGGATTACTGGGAAGAAGGCATCAAAGAGTCTCGAGCTAAGCGCCACAGGGTTTGCATGCAGCCAGCTGAAGTTGGACACTTAGACTTTGAGATGCTCAACAATTTGACAGTTGACGAAATTAAGCTAAGGCTTAAAAACGTGGGGGTCAAAACCCGGTATAGGTGTAAGAAGAAGCTAAAAGAACTCCTCGTTAATACACTGGAAGATAAGGAAAATGCAATACTTTAGGTCTTAAGCGATTAGATGTAACACAGTTAATAGATTTTGCTGTAGCGCATTTACTGCATTATGTAATGTAAATACTCATGTAAATAATAAATAATATATATTCTAAATAATGTTAACCTACTCTACTTAATTAGCAAATACATACTTTAAATATTTAAAACAAACTAATAAAATAACTATATATTATCTGTACACTGTGCAAATATGATTATTCATTGAAGTTGTCAGGATTCGGTTATTCAACTGCTGAAAATTAGAGAACAAATCATTGGACATTTAAATCGAAGACATTTCGATTGAAGTTGGTACCAAGGGCCTTCACTTGAAATGTCAAAAAAATTGTTTTGTATTTTGAGGTAGTTGAATAACTGACTCCTTGCAACTACTTTTCACATAGCTAACTACACTGGCAGCCCCAATCAGCCTTGAATTCAGTGCCGGTATAAGTTTCTATTTTCAAAAAAATATCCATTTCCCTAAAATAATTATACCAGTCAAACATTCTTGACAAAGTTCAGTTTGTTCTATTGTTCAAACAATATGTTCGGCATTGCATGCCTTTCTTATAACAGTTAGGCATATCTTCTCCACTGGCATCCTAGCAGCTCTGCATAACTTGCCGTTTTTCTTCATGAAGTTGACAGATGACCAGGACAACATTGGCTTGGCTTTCAGAGGAAAATCAACTGCTATTCCTTCTCCATTTTGATTTATATGGTACCACCAGTTCTCTGGAAGGTACTTCAATGCCTCAAAATCATTTTTCTGGTACAGCTTGTTACCACGGTGCTCAGATACTTCCCCTTTTCCACATGTTAGATATCGCCATATATCCAAATCCATGTTAATATACATAGGAGCTGCGGAACGACTTCGCAAACCTTTGCTTATCCCCAACACAAACTGACGACAGGCTCCTTCCAGTCTTTCATCAGATATTTTAATTGGTTTATCGTAATTGCTACAGAATATAGAAATTAACTTGTTAACGATTTATACATTCATGACAATCCACATTGTGAAGGCTTAATTAAAGTTTGCAGAAGACAGGCACATTTTGATATGGGGATGTTTTGACCGGTCACTGTGGGTTGAAATGATTACATGGCAAAATTCTCAGTTATTGCGAGGAGTCGGGTTATTGGACTAGGTACCTGCAAAAAGTGAATTCAACCAACAGCTGCAATTTCACCTTAGATAGTGGAGGGCTGAAATTGTATTACCCTGGGTTAGAAGAAAAAAATTGAACTATTTTAACACTTACGTGATGAGGTCTTCAGTGAGATTTGTCGATGGTTCCCAAGAGCATGATTCAAGTGACCATCCCTTCCACTTTATAAGGTATTCATAGTCCTAAAATATTGCAAAAGTATATCAGTTATTCATTATTACCAATATTCCTGTGTAAACATATTTTGATATTTACAAGTGGATTATGTATAGCATTCATCAGCTACAAAATTCATTTCTGAAAAGCAAACAATCAATAGACAAACACCAAAGGTTTTTTGGCTAAACTTTTCATCCTTATATAGGCTAATAGGTATATATTATATTGCCATATTGGTATGAATTATGTTTTATACATAGACACGTGCTGGTCTGCTAGAAAACATTGAAATTTGAAAATATGTCAAAAGATATATACTTACTAAGTGTATTCTTCGCCTTGTTATCACTCTCTCAACTTCATAGAAAGTCTTCGCTTTTTTCAGCCGTGGAGCCGTGTCCCACAAAACAACTGAGGACAGAGAATTCAATTGATTGTAATCATGAATTCTTCGAGCTCGTTTCGTCGCCATGTTTGCTCCTTGTGATTCGTTATAAAATAGGATATGACAGGAATAAATAGGATACACGCGGTAAACTGTAGGGTAAGGAAGGATTGAATGGACATACGCGAGAAGCTGCTGCCACGCTATGCATGGGCTCAAATGTCCGCGATTTCTGGCCATGGGCCAAGTCAACAGCTGAAAACCCCCTTGTAACAAGTAAACTGCCTGACCAAATCACATGAAACTTTGGCAGCCTATGTAGAATGCACCCTGAATGTTGTTTCAAATTAAAATAAAAATATTGTAGCATTATTTCAACTTTTACACCAGTCTTGTGTTTAAATATAAGTAATTATTGTAGTTTCTTAAAAAAAAACATCTAACCGAGCCCCCTTAAGTTGAAAATCACAGCCCAGACACACATGAAACTAAATATAACTTGTAAAGTGGTATTAGCCAAGTATTTTGCTGGCTTGATCACTGACATAGGGTAATTAGAAGCAAAGTTACAGTTGAAAAACATGTCTTACTATATATACAAAAAACTACAAACTTTAGCTGAATTGGCCAAGTCAACAGCTGAAAACCCTCTTGTAAAAAGTAAACTGCCTGACCAAATCACATGAAACTTTGGCAGCCTATGTAGAATGCACCCTGGATGTTGTTTCAAATTAAAATAGAAATATTCTACCATTATTTCAACTTTTACACCAGTCTTGTATTTAAATATAAGTAATTACTGTAGTTTCTCAAAAAAAACCCATCTAACTGAGCCCCCTTAAGTTGAAAATGACAGCCCAGACACACATGAAACTAAATATAACATGTAAAGTGGTATTAGTCAAGTATTCTGCTGGGTTGATCACTGACATAGGGTAATTAGAAGCAAGTTACAGTTGGAGAACTTGTCTTACTATATATATACAAAAAACTACAAACTTTAGCTGAATTGGCCAAGTCAACAGCTGAAAACACCCTTGTAACAAGTAAACTGCCTGACCAAATCACATGAAACTTTGGCAGCCTATGTAGAATGCACCCTGAATGTTGTTTCAAATTAAAATAAAAATATTCTAGCATTATTTCAACTTTTACACCAGTTTAAACTAGTATCTTGTGTTTAAATATAAGTAATTACTGTAGTTTCTCAAAAAACCCATCTAACTGAACCCCCTTAAGTTGAAAATGACAGCCCAGACACACATGAAACTAAATATAACTTCTAAAGTGGTATTAGCCAAGTATTTTGCTGGGTTGATCACTGACATAGGGTAATTAGGAGCAAAGTTACAATTAGAAAACATGTTTTACTATACAAAAAAGTACATACTTTAGCTAAATTGGCCAAGTCAACAGCTGGAAACCCCTTTGTAACAAGTAAAATGCCTGACCAAATCACATGAAACTTTGGCAGCCTATGTAGAATGCACCCTGGATGTTGTTTCAAATTAAAATAGAAATATTCTACCATTATTTCAACTTTTACACCAGTCTTGTGTTTAAATATAAGTAATTACTGTAGTTTCTCAAAAAAAACCCCATCTAACTGAGCCCCCTTAAGTTGAAAATGACAGCCCAGACACACATGAAACTAAATATACCATGTAAAGTGGTATTAGTCAAGTATTCTGCTGGTTTGATCACTAACATAGGGTACTTAGAAGAAAAGTTACAGTTGGAGAACTTGTCTTACTATATATATACAAAAAACTACAAACGTTAGCTGAATTGGCCAAGTCAACAGCTGAAAACCCCCTTATAACAAGTAAACTGCCTGACCAAATCACATGAAACTTTGGCAGCCTATGTAGAATGCTCCCTGAATGTTGTTTCAAATTAAAATAGAAATATTCTAGCATTATTTCAACTTTTACACCAGTCTTGTGTTTAAATATAAGTAATTATTGTAGTTTCTTAAAAAAAACCCATCTAACTGAGCCCCCTTAAGTTGAAAATGACAGCCCAGACACACATGAAACTAAATATAACTTGTAAAGTGGTATTAGCCAAGTATTTTGCTGGCTTGATCACTGACATAGGGTAATAAGAAGCAAAGTTACAGTTGGAGAACTTGTCTTACTATATATATACAAAAAACTACAAACGTTAGCTGAATTGGCCAAGTCAACAGCTGAAAACCCCCTTATAACAAGTAAACTGCCTGAACAAATCACATGAAACTTTGGCAGCCTATGTAGAATGCACCCTGAATGTTGTTTCAAATTAAAATAGAAATATTCTAGCATTATTTCAACTTTTACACCAGTCTTGTGTTTAAATATAAGTAACTATTGTAGTTTCTTAAAAAAAACCATCTAACTGAGCCCCCTTAAGTTGAAAATGACAGCCCAGACACACATGAAACTAAATATAACATGTAAAGTGGTATTAGTCAAGTATTATGCTGGTTTGATCACTGAAATAGGGTAATTAGAAGCAAAGTTACAGTTGAAAAACATGTCTTACTATATATACAAAAAACTACAAACTTTAGCTAAATTCATGGCCAAGTCAACAGCTGGAAACCCCTTTGTAACAAGTAAACTGCCTGACCAAATCACATGAAACTTTGGCAGCCTATGTAGAATGCACCCTGGATGTTGTTTCAAATTAAAATAGAAATATTCTAGCATTATTTCAACTTTTACACCAGTCTTGTGTTTAAATATAAGTAATTATTGTAGTTTTTTAAAAAAACCCATCTAACCGAGCCCCCTTAAGTTGAAAATGACAGCCCAGACACACATGAAACTAAATATAACTTGTAAAGTGGTATTAGCAAAGTATTCTGCGGGCTTGATCACTGACTTAGGGTAATTAGGAGCAAAGTTACAATTAGAAAACATGTTTTACTATAGAAAAAAGTACATACGGTACTTTAGCTGAATTGGCCAAGTCAACAGCTGAAAACCCCCTTGTAACAAGTAAACTGCCTGACCAAATCACATGAAACTTTGGCAGCCTATGTAGAATGCACCCTGAATGTTGTTTCAAATTAAAATAAAAATATTCTAGCATTATTTCAACTTTTACACCAGTCTTGTGTTTAAATATAAGTAATTATTGTAGTTTCTTAAAAAAACCCATCTAACCGACCCCCTTAAGTTGAAAATCACAGCCCAGACACACATGAAACTAAATATAACTTGTAAAGTGGTATTACCCAAGTATTTTGCTGGCTTGATCACTGACATAGGGTAATTAGAAGCAAAGTTACAGTTGAAAAACATGTCTTACTATATATACAAAAAACTACAAACTTTAGCTGAATTGGCCAAGTCAACAGCTGAAAACCCTCTTGTAAAAAGTAAACTGCCTGACCAAATCACATGAAACTTTGGCAGCCTATGTAGAATGCACCCTGGATGTTGTTTCAAATTAAAATAGAAATATTCTACCATTATTTCAACTTTTACACCAGTCTTGTGTTTAAATATAAGTAATTACTGTAGTTTCTCAAAAAAAAACCCATCTAACTGAGCCCCCTTAAGTTGAAAATGACAGCCCAGACACACATGAAACTAAATATAACATGTAAAGTGGTATTAGTCAAGTATTCTGCTGGGTTGATCACTGACATAGGGTAATTAGAAGGAAAGTTACAGTTGGAGAACTTGTCTTACTATATATATACAAAAAACTACAAACTTTAGCTGAATTGGCCAAGTCAACAGCTGAAAACACCCTTGTAACAAGTAAACTGCCTGACCAAATCACATGAAACTTTGGCAGCCTAAGTAGAATGCACCCTGAATGTTGTTTCAAATTAAAATAGAAATATTCTAGCATTATTTCAACTTTTACACCAGTCTTGTGTTTAAATATAAGTAATTATTGTAGTTTCTTAAAAAAAAACATCTAACTGAGCCCCCTTAAGTTGAAAATGACAGCCCAGACACACATGAAACTAAATATAACTTGTAAAGTGGTATTAGCCAAGTATTTTGCTGGGTTGATCACTGACATAGGGTAATTAGAAGCAAAGTTACAGTTGGAGAACTTGTCTTACTATATATATACAAAAAACTACAAACTTTAGCTGAATTGGCCAAGTCAACAGCTGAAAACACCCTTGTAACAAGTAAACTGCCTGACCAAATCACATGAAACTTTGGCAGCCTATGTAGAATGCACCTTGAATGTTGTTTCAAATTAATATAGAAATATTCTAGCATTATTTCAACTTTTACACCAATCTTGTGTTTAAATATAAGTAATTATTGTAGTTTCTTAAAAAAAAAAAATCTAAACTGAGCCCCTTAAGGTGGCTCCCTACAGTTATTCTTGTTTAAGCAATAATTCCGTAAAACAGGCTTATTCGTGCAGAACGGGAATTCTTTTCGACTTGGTGGCAATATTGGTCACCTAAGGAATATTTCGAACTAGATTTCGACGATGTCAATGTTCCCATGGCAACATGACGACAGCGTAAAGGCTTCCAATTTAACCCATAAATGTGCCGCTATCTCAAAAACGATGTTGGTGACCTATCTTTTTTATTTCATATATCTATAAGGAATGATGCTCTGCAACTGTGGTGAAAGTTTAAAAAAATTCTGTAGTGTGTGATTTTTTTAAAAGCGAAAAATTTATTGCGAAATTTCCACACTACAGATTTTTGTTAAATTTGAGATTTATAAAATTTACCGCAAAATAAATTCGTGGTCAAAATTTGAAGATAGGTCACCGATGAAACTAATGAGTAAAATGCAAATAAAGTTAAAAAATAGCCTCGTGTAACTCGAGAAATTCCCCTATTGAAAAGCGTCGCTGACTAGTAAAAGATTGTACGCGGGCGCAGAACGAGTTTTCATTCAGCAAAATCGAGCCGCAATGTTGTTTTTACTGTTTTGTTTTTGTCAACTTTTCGATTTATTTGAGTGCTATGGACAGCCAAGGATTATTGTGAAGGATTAAATCGATGAAAACAAGGTTGAAGCTAATTGAATCCTGCCGTTTACTCAATCTATGAGCTGTAACAGCCTATTAACAGGTGGACGTGTTTTTTTGTTTCATGTTTGGTTTTGTACTTTTTGCTAAAAATGAACAATTAGGCTATGAAACTGAAATATTTTTCTGTTTACATATAATCACTTTAATCTTGTAGAAACACGACTAAAAACGTGAACGTTTTCTTGAGAAGTAAACAACTTTTTAAACGTTTCTATGCAATTTTGCAAATGTTTTACAGTTGAGTCAGTTATAATTGACAGTGTATAAAAAAAATTAAAAATATTGTTTCGTAGCTATTTTTTGGTCTAGTGATATTCGTATCATATGTAGAATTGCTGTATAGACTCGCACGTGATTTGGCACTCAAAACGAAGTATTATTCAACGCTTTTTCCCATCAGAAACCTTTCAGAAATAGCTTTATTTTAAAAAAAAGCATGGTCAATTTTTGTTTTGTTTTGATGATGCAGTTGCGTGGGATAGTTCCCGTACTTGTCGCGCGAACATCCCGCACGGAACTGTAGGGAGCCTCCTTAAGTAGAAAATGACAGCCCAGACACACATGAAACTAAATATAACTTGTAAAGTGGTATTAGCCAAGTATTTTGCTGGCTTGATCATTGATATAGGGTAATTAGAAGCAAAGTTACAGTTGAAAAACATGTCTTACTATATATACAAAAAACTACAAACTTTAGCTGAATTGGCTAAGTCAACAGCTGAAAACCCCTTTGTAACAAGTAAACTGCCTGACCAAATCACATGAAACTTTGGCAGCCTATGTAGAATGCACCCTGGATGTTGTTTCAAATTAAAATATTCTAGCATTATTTCAACTTTTACACCAGTTTAAACTACTATCTTGTGTTTAAATATAAGTAACTACTGTAGTTTCTCAAAAAAACCATCTAACTGAGCGCCCTTAAGTAGAACATGACAGCCCATACACACATGAAACTAAATATAACCTTTAAAGTGGTATTAGCCTTGAAGTATTTTGCAGGGTTGATCACTTACATAGGTTAATTAGAAGCAAAGTTACAATTCAAAAACATGTCTTACTATACAAAAATGTACTTCAGCTCAATTGACCAAGTCAACAGCTGAAAACTTCCTTGTAACAAGTAAAGTACTTTACGAAATCACATGAAACTTTGGCAACCTATGTAGAATGCACCCTGGATGTTGTTTCAAATCAAAATAGAAATATTCTGGCATTATTTAAACTTTTACACCAGGTTAAACTAGTATCTTGTGTTTAAATATAAGTAATTACTGTAGTTTCCCAAAGAAAAACCATCTAGCTGTAGCCCCCTTAATTAAGTAACAAATGACAACCCAGACACACATGACACTAAAGTAAGTTGTAAAGTGGTATTAGCTAAGCATTTTGCTAGGTTGACAACCTCTACATAAGTTTAAACTAGTGTCACTATGTTTAAGTAAAAGTAATTAGCTTTTTGAAAAACATGTCTTCCCCCCTTAAAGGAGCAGTGTCATCGTTTGCGCATCTTTTCTGCGCATAACAAAAAGAGTCAAAAAGAGATTTACAAATTTTCACCATTGACCATTGTTTTACAGTTAAAACCAAAGAATGATCATTAAAGATGATAAAAAGATTGAGTTCACTGTCTTGGATCAACAAACTTGAAAACGTCAGCTGACGTTTTCAAGTTTCACATGCGCAGATGACAATACGGCTGCTCTAACATCTCTCATCACTCTCTGGCCTAAAAATAATGGCAAACTAGAGTGTTCAAGCGATTTTCAACAATGTCCTGAGCATTGAACTATTTGGATGAGTTATGCGCAGAAAGGATGCGCAAATGGTGACACTGCTCCTTTAAGTACGGTAATGAAAGCTCAAACATGAAACTACGGTACCTCATAAATTAAAAATAGGCAAGTATATTTCTAGCTAAACAATTGATTAGTCAATTGGGAACAAAGTTACAATTGAAAAACGTGTTTTATTATTTAGGGCTTGTTTATATGGAAGCCAGGCTGGCCCACTTATAGCAAGACAGCCCAGTAAGCGAGGTGTAATTGGTATAGATGTGTATTTACTTTTATCTCCGAGCCGGCGGCGCGAAGCGCCGTGCGAGGGTACTAATTCCCCCCGGCTATTTACACCCGGGGAAACGAAAGCATTAGGGAAGTCTGAAGTTCATCAAATATCGCGGGCGTAGGTCACTGTGCGTGTTTCGGTGGGTGGTCATCACTGAGCTATACTTAATATATCTGGAGATCGTGCTCCAATACCTCGTCAGTCAAAAATGTGTGGCCAAAAACATGGCGGATTTTGGCCAAATTTACGTCATTTTGACGTCACAATCGACCTAAATTTATGGTGAACACCACTGACCTAAAATGCTAACGTGAAGAAAAAAGTTATTCACACCCCCCTTTCAATTTGCTTAAAACAGAAGGAAGTAAATTCAAAATTTCGGTCGGAAATTTCTATATTGAAACGAGACATTTGCAACCATGCCAACTTTTTGTTCAATTCCTGGTTGCCAAAAATCTACTGAAAGAAAGGACCTGTCCTCACATGCGTAAGGCTCGTATAATCTCTTTTTTTTAATAATTTAACGCAATGCTGTATTGCTGTATTGAATGCGTAAATTTGTGAATTCATGAAATTTATTGGCAAGCAACATACAATACAATGTTAGTGTACTACAGTGCAAAAGCAGAACAAAATTTTAAAATGTTGACAAGCTTGTGGAGCTGTTGTTGAGCAAGTATTTATTTTCATGCAAGTTGATGGATGTGATGCAGTGATGAAATCTTATCGATATCCTAACAGATAATGCTTAATGTTAAAAAAATTCAAATGAGAATTTTAACAATGTGATAAAGATACGACTAGCTTTAAATGTACAAAGCCTTTCACTCATTGTATTGTCTTTATTGTGGACTAAACCATGTGTTGTCTAGTGTGGCATTGTTTATAATAATTGTAAGTTATAGGTATCGTATTGAACAGTGTATTAACTAGACACTAAAAACAATTGTTCATTTACTTCAAAGCTTTCCAGATGAGAAGAGATTCCCTGAATTGCACAGCATATGGGTGAAGAATATAAGCAAACTTATGCCAGTGAAGTTTGTTCCTATGAAAAATAGTCGTTTGTGTTCAAAGCATTTTAGTGCTGATATCTTTGAGGAGGATTACAGCCAGAGACCAGTGTTAAAGCCATATGCTGTACCAACAATCTTTAATGATTGCTTTGGTCAGCTTGGTTGTGATCTTTACAGTTTATTATCAGTACAATTAATGGCCATACTGTACATGAGGGGTAATTAACCCATTAAGCGCCAGTGCTCTCCCCTTGACGAGTAAAATTGTCTGGCGTTAGACAGAGTAAAATACTAAAATAGGGTGCTTCGCCACTCAATGGGTTAAATTTATTCCTTAATTTTTCTGCTAACAACTTTAAGTTATTTGTACACATTTTGGTCTGTTTAGCTAAGCCAAGATTGCTACATTTACATTTATTTTGACCATTTGGTTAGTGTACAAATTAGGCTAGCATAATTACTGTAGGTGCTGACCATCAAGTAGGGATTGACATGCATAGAATTGGTTGAGCAGTTTATTTAATTAAATTGGTGTTGTATGTGTTTAAAAATAAAGAATAAATTTTGTTGTGATTTGAAATTGAATATATTATTTATTCTTATTACTAAATGTAATTATATAATTATCTTGGAAAATCTTTTTTTGAATAAAATATTTTTTTTAATAATTCTTCACTGTCGTTCCAATTGAAGTGTTCCTCAAATATTGATTCAATACATTACCTTGGGCTAACCAATTCATTTGATTAAGTTCCTCAAGATATTCATACACTTCCTAGTATAATTGTAAACTTCCTGTTAAATGGTTTGAATGCACCAATCACCTTTGTTGTTTGTGCAACTAACCAATCATAAATAGAAAGGAAGTGACCAGAAATGATTAAATACTTGGAATTGGCTCTTTCACAGGAAGTGTATGAATATCTGGAGGAACGTGATGAAATGAGATGCTTGTGTGATGTTACTCTGAGTGTATATCCACACCGGGCAGGCTTGAAAAATATGCCTGGCCACAGTGGGATTTGAACCTACGACCTTTGGAATACTAGCCCAAATGGCAATGCTCTGTCAACTGAGCTACGTGGTCAGGTCGGTTTGAATCCCACTGTGGCTTGGCATATTTTTCAAGCTTGCCCGGTGTGGATATGCACTCAGAGTAACATCACACAAGCATCATATTCACAAATATCATGGTTATTAGATTACACTGATATCGAAGGAACTAGACTCAGTTCCGAAATATCGCATACTCGAACTGCCCCGACTGTATAGCTCAGTTGGCAGAGCATTGGGCCAGTATTCCAAAGGTTGTAGGTTCAAATCCCACTGTGGCCAGGCATATTTTTCAAGCCTGCCCAGTGTGGATATCCACTCAGAGTACGTAACATCACACAAGCATCTTATTCACCTGAGTACATGTATTACACCAACACAGCAAACATCTTGATGGAATGAATTGGTCAGCCCGAGGTAATGTATTGAATCAATATTTGAGGAACACTTAAAAATAAGGTATGAATCGCATAAAATGCAGATATCAAAATCAAACATTGTAACTCAAGCATAAAAATGTGCATATTTGTTTTAAAAGGTGATTGTTCCTTGAATGTTCAATGAAATAGTGCCATTGCCTTTTACAAGGAAGACCATTATAAAGAAATACACTTGACTTTCTTCATTGCCATCTGGTACTTAGTACAGATATCCCATATTTTCTTGATAAATTCATACCTGAAAGCGGAATACATACAGGTGTAAAAAACTTTAATGGTGCTATAAGTGCTTTATATTCCAAAGAGTTGCTTTTCCCCACAATTTACTAATAGAATAAACTGGTATTAAAATCTCTAAAAAAACCTTTGTCACTCAGGGAAATTTATAGCAGTACGGTTTTCAACAAGCTATATTTGCTTAATTTTACTTGCTGGGGATTGTTATAATACAATACAACAAGAATTGATAAATCATTTCAATGACTTACATGCTTTGTTCTTGTGGCCGTCAAGCTCCATTCATGTCTTTTTTTATTAATGGCTTTCGGTCTTTATTGATTTATACGCGCAGTTAGAATAATACTGTATTTTCAAAAGGACGAAAATCAAAAATATACTCTCTGTCGATCAACTAATATAAACATACAAAATCACTGTAAAATCCAGGGGGGGTTGAACTTTGTCGCCCACGAACATTCGAGCCACGGGTCAGTGGAAACCCCCATGAAAATAGGTCGATTGTGACGTCAAATCCTTATCCGCCATGTTTTTGGCCACACACTTTCGTCGAGAGCACGATCTCCAGATCACTGAGCTATACTATAACTGGAGGACGTGCTCGGCATCAAAAAGTGTCGCCAAAAACATGGCGGATTTCGGCCTTTGCTGACGCCAGAATGACGCCATCTGGTTCCTTTTGCTCATGCAATTACCACTGAACAAGGCTCAATTTTGAGCCCGCTACAATTTTCACTCCCCCTGGTTTTTGCAAAAAAGATTTTGTTGTTTTTGCAGTCGTAGTTTTGGATAATTTTTGGACGTCGACTATTTTTTTCAAAGATGTGCACTCTGTACAAGTTATCCTTGTTCGCTAAAGACAATAAACCTAGAGAAATATTGGCAAAGACGACATTTGAAGCCAGTTGAGACGAGCTGACAGTCTCGGACGGGTAAACTATAATATTTCACAGTTAGTGAGTTCTCGAGAACCTGAAATACTGTAAATATTTCGTGAAAAATTGGTCATATTGATGGATATGATTATATTTAAATACGATGGATAATGCTTTATTTTAGCCAAAAGTATTTAAAGTTTTTGTTGCAGAAAATACGTCGACTTTTATATAATATAGTTTCATCTATTTTTATTAAATATTTAAATATTGCTGATATGTTATATAAATGGTTACAATTTCGCATGCTATAGTATATTGAAGCTCTTTGTATCTTGATATTTGTATCTAGCAGTATGAAACCATACATGTATCAGTATTTTGTGTTTTTATTTACTAACTTTGTACATCAAATAGTACTTTTGTGGGGAATAAAGTATGTGCATGATGCCATTTGTAGGAAGAACACATTTCAACTAATGTGGAACACAGATGGTATTGTAGTTACTGTCTTCTTTGATAGTGTTTGGATAAAATTTCAATGAGGGGCTTGACACTTCATTTTTATCAAAGATAGGGCATGGCCAGTGCCCACTCATTGCCCTACTTAATCCCTCCCTTTCAATTTCAAGTAAGAAAATTAAAAAAAAATCAATTTTCAATGTTCTCTACAGGCCTACTAGGTCATTGTGATGAATCACAATATTTGAGGAAAACTATTAATAACAATTTTACCAATGACCAGTCCCATATTTTACTGATTAGAATTCCTTTTTCTGATTTTATCAACAATCTTAGCAGAAAATGGGGGTGCACAGCCCCCTGCCCCACACACAAGGCACACCCTGAGTTAAGCCATACTGTACTTCAGGCACCCTTGGCTTAAAATTCAGTATTTTTTGTGCATTTCTCTTTTCACATGCTTTTTTCTTTGCAAAATTATCCCACATTTATAACACAGTACACAGCTGAAGTAATTTAATTTAACTTTTTCAAAGAATAATAATTAATTACAATAAATTATTTTAAAATCTAAACTGTTCTAATAACTTTGTTGCCCCACTGGCTATGACTAATTTGCTCTGCTGTTCAGTATCTTGAAACTTCTAGGGGTACTCTTACTAGGGGGTATTACTGGTCCTGGCCAGTACACCACTACTCCTGCTATTTGAACCTCCAAAGACCTTGTGTTTCATTCTTGTCCACATTGAAGTTTCAACCTAAATAAAAAAGTGAGTAATGTTTAAATATATTGTAGTTAGCTAGTCTATCATTGGGTCATTCCAGAAAACATCCATACCACCCCCACAGAGGAAATAGGAAGTTAACCCCCTACCCCCTTTGGATGTCCTAATACATTTACTATTATCAGAAACAATTTTTTCTTCCTTCCCCCTCTGGATGGCAGAAATTTCCTCTGTGGGGGGAGTATGGATCTTTTCTGGAATTACCCATTGTGAGGATTATTAAGACAGAATATCAGACCCCTCACTACAGAGGATATTGCTGTCATCACAAGAGGGAAGCAGGACAAACCCCTCTATCATAGTAAAATGTTTCAGGACATATATTAAACAACTGAAGGAGAAAGGTGTTAACTTGTATTCCTCTTTTTGGGAGGTGTGAATGTATTGTGGAATTACCCATGAATGCTTGGTCTTTGTGTTGAGGGTATTAACAAAACATTTGCTTGTATTGCAGAGGTGGTATATGCACAAAATAGTGATTTATTGCAGCAAAAAGTTGCCCCATGGCCATTACAACTCAAGCTGCTGTCAAAAGTGCCATATACAAATTGGTTGTGCACACCTCCTACACCCCACATATACATGACTAACTGCAGTATTACACAGTAGGCAACTGCTGTTTAATACAAAATCTGGCGAAGACTAGCAGGTTAATAATATAAAGTTAAGATAGTCACAGGAAACATATTTATTAATATTATATAAAATATTTAATTAAAATCCAGAGCTTACTAAATGCTTACAATGCTTATTGTAAGTGAAAGGGTTTTAATAAATAGTATATAGAAGGACACAGAGTATTTAAAACTACTGTAACTGGCAATAAAAACCGAGAGTAAAAACACAAAAGCCAGAGCTTGAAACAAAAGCAAAATTTCATACACACAAATTTTTTAGCCATCTGAAAAGTTTTTAAAAAAATACATCTTACCTGAAGAAAATACTCTTCGTTTATAGCGTATTGCAGCATCCACAAGAAAGGCATTTTTTCCTCGACTTTGTAAAACAAGCAAAGTAGGAGAAAAATATTTTTAGCTGGAAACAAAAACATTTTTATCGAAAATACAGGGGGGTGAAAGACACCGTCAAAAGCAGAGGATCGCGGTTTGTCAGTGGTAAATACCATTGCCAAAAGGAACCAGATGGCGTAAGCAAACGTGAAAATCCGCCATGTTTTTGGCGACACTTTTTTGACTGACGGAAGATAGGAGCAGCTCCTCCAGTAATATTATAGCTCAGTGCTCCAGATATATAAGTATAGCTCAGTGGTGGTCATCCTCACTGATCTCAAAAATATGGCGGACTGTCATGAATAGCGAACACTGATTGGTCAAATTTAAAATTTGTTGTTGTACGACGAATGACGACTTCAACTGACAGATACTTCATGAAAATATTTTGCTTTTTGCACTGCAATATTTTGTACGTTTGCAAAAAACTTTGACAGCTTTCAAAGCAATTTGTTCTATAAAAAGTTTAATAAAACAATTACGGTATCAAATACCAATTGAAAAGATATGGACTACTGTATGGAGCCAAATGAAGAGCGGCAAGGAAACGACAAGAAAGCCGAACGTCTAGCGAAAAGGAGGGAGCTAGCGAAGACGACAACGTTTGCTCGAGGAGACTGCTGAGGAAAGAGAAGCTCGCCTGGGAAAGCGTAGAGAAGCATGGAAAAAAGACTGCTGAAGCGAAAGGTAAGCAAAGGCTTGTCTTCACAACGCTATGTACCAATGATACTGTAGCTATATATACAAGTTGAAGTATGATATTCGACCCTCTATATTCGACTATTTCTTCACAATTTTCCAATAAAGAGTTTGTCATGACACCATTGACACGCTCAAGTCAGTATAACCAGACTGTGTTTTATTTATATCAGTTATCACAGCCACAGGCAATTTTATGCTGTCAAATACCGTCGGTTGCAGCTAAGGGTGAACAGTTGCAGATAAAACATTCTCTATTCTCATTAAAAGGCCTGTAAAAGTTTCCAGTAAGTCTCTAGCCCAACACGTTCAGACCACACAAAGTTTTGTTACTTATTATTGTCCACTGTACACATGGGAAACAACAATTAAGTGTTGTTGTTCTTGACAAACATTGAAGATTCTAATCACGCGAATGTTTTTATGAGCAACTGTTCATCGTTAGTTGCAAGCGACGGTACAAACATTTTTCCGACTGTGACCGAATGTGCAACGATATATTTTTCAAAGTTGTTGTCAATTCCTAAAATTTGTTTATAGTAAAACGGCCTGCTCAGCACTCACTACTCACGATGATTTCATTTAGAAATGCAGTTACCAGGAAAGGAACTGATTCTAAAATATGTAAATTTAAAAGCATTGGCTAACAGAATAAAGCGATGTGAAGACAAGGTACAAACTTTTATAGTTGCTATTTGTTATAAAATCCTATAAATAAACCGATTCAACAATAATATTGCCTCGAATTTGCATATTCTATGCTGCATGTTTATATTTTATTTTTATAGTATAAAAATAAAATTGTAATACTATGAAATAAAATACATTTCTATTTATTGACCAGTACTTATTTAATGTCTTCTTCATCCAGTGGTCAGAGTAAATTTCTACTTCTAGCAAGTAAATATTTGACAAGCAGTCTGGAATAAGCACAGGAATAAGCACAATGAGCCATTTCATAGTAGCAATATGAAAAGTTTTTTTCTTTTTCCATGACTTTTAATGCATCAGCCAAATCCAAGTGTGCCCATCCCCCTCGCCCAGCCATTTTCCTGTAAAGCACATCCCGGGGGTTGGGTATTTCCACTCGAACCTTAGCCCCGGCGGGGCATTTGAAATTAATAATTTGGATTCTTGCACTTCACTTGTGGAATTAATATTAGAATGTTAGGGTTTGTAATCCAAGTGAGAATATATACATGTATATATTTTGTAATCCAAGTGAGAATATTTTGTAATCCAAGTGAGAATATACAAATGTATAGTACATGTATATATTTTGTGTATATATTTTGTAATCCAAATGAGAATAGTTTGTAATCCAAGTGAGAATATACAAATGTATATATTCTCACTTGGATTACAAACCCTAACATTCTAATTTTAATTCCACCAAGTGAAGTGCAAGAATCCAAATTATTGAAGTCCACCTTATCACAACCCGCACACCCGATTACCTAAATATACATGAACTTACGGTTACAGCTCAACAGCTGGCCTCTGTAGCTCAGTTGGTTAGAGCGCTGCACCGGAATCGCAGGGCCGTAGGTTCAATTCCTACCAGAGGACCTTGTGCTGCATTTTTCGCAGTCGTTCCTGGTTAGGTCTTAAAATGTATATATTCTCACTTGGATTACAAACCCTAACATTCTAATATTAATTCCACCAAGTGAAGTGCAAGAATCCAAATTATTGAAGTCCACCTTATCACAACCCGCACACCCGATTACCTAAATATACATGAACTTACGGTTAAAGCTCAACAGCTGGCCTCTGTAGCTCAGTTGGTTAGAGCGCTGCACCGGAATCGCAGGGCCGTAGGTTCAATTCCTACCAGAGGACCTTGTGCTGCATTTTTCGCAGTCGTTCCTTGTTAGGTCTTAAAATGTATATATTCTCACTTGGATTACAAACCCTAACATTCTAATATTAATTCCACCAAGTGAAGTGCAAGAATCCAAATTATTGAAGTCCACCTTATCACAACCCGCACACCCGATTACCTAAATATACATGAACTTACGGTTAAAGCTCAACAGCTGGACTCTGTAGCTCAGTTGGTTAGAGCGCTGCACCGGAATCGCAGGGCCGTAGGTTCAATTCCTACCAGAGGACCTTGTGCTGCATTTTTCGCAGTCGTTCCTGGTTAGGTCTTAAAATGTATATAATTCTCACTTGGATTACAAACCCTAACATTCTAACATTTGAAATTAAGGATTTGGAGGTTTTGCGATCACTGATAACTTGATAATAATATAAAACAAAACACTTCTATCTGCAACTTTTACTATCACTGATAACTTGATAATAATTTAAACCAGTCAAGTTGTAGTTTAAATAGAGAATAATACATGGGTGCACGAAATACCAGATTTATTTCGAGTGTTGAACATGAGTGCGGAGCGAACAAGTGAGCGCATCGAACGAGTGAGATGTCATGTTCAACACGAAAAATAAATCTGGTATTTCCAACCACCCATGTATTTTTCTGTTTATTATATAAAGGACAGTCTTTGAAAAGCGATAATTTTTACAGAAAAGCGATAATTGAAAAGGCGATAATTTTCACATGTGAGATTATCATGAATAATTTCACATGTGAGATTATCATTTTTATCAGTGCTCGAAATCTCTTTAAAATACTCATTAATAATTCATAAACCTTGTGGCAAACATGTCAGCCATAATATGTCACGTGGAGTGACTTTATATCTGATAAAACACATGTGGCATTATATAATTGTTCATCTTAATTAGCATGATTATACTATGGTTCATCCTAATTAGTCAGTATTCTTTTGTAGTCGTATTTTAAGCTATTCAAAACACTCGTTGTGACGTTGTCGTGTTTTATCAGATATATAACGCTCGGCTGCGCCTCGCGTTATATATCTGATAAAACACTCCTACTCGTGTTTTAAATAGTACATAAAACACTATACTTTATATGATAAAAATTCATAAATTTGAACCACGCTAGACCATGACAACAGCAAAATGCTCTATAGTATGATGCACAAAATTTTGGGAGATGAAATACACGAACAATAAATCAGAGAGTGTTTGCGTGAATGCGTGAAACTCACTGGTGGGGGGGGGTGCAACACCCCTGATAATTGCTCATGAGGAATTTCAGGTAGATTTCCAGTGCACTTTTAGGTAAATTTAAGTAGATTTGCAGAAGATTTTCAGGGGAATTCAGGTAATTCTCAGGACATGAGAAAGTGAATTTGGAAAACAACTGTATTTTCGGAAAAATTATTATATGTCCTGAAAATTTTTTGTACATCTGGAAACATTTTGGTAACCTCCCCCCCTCTATCTAACCTCACACACCCCTGAGACGAAGTGCTAGCAACGGCACTGAGTATACATCTTTTGAAAACAGGCGAGGGGTTATTGCATGCATGTATTTCTAGTAGTAAAAGTTATTGTGTGTTTATATGAACAAACTGGCCCGGTTAATGCTGAGATGTCGCGTTGAAGAGGCGAGATCTCACTTATCGGGATAAAAAATTCTCCATAGAAACACTCATAAGCAGGCCAGCCCAGTTGCCAGGATGAAAGTTCAAATTAAGATACCGCAGCAAGCTATTTTTAACAACTGTTAGAGAAATTTTCTCATAAAGACAAGAAATTCATCCTGCTTTATACCGGGCTGTCTTGCCAAGCGGGCCAACCCGGCTTCCATATAAACATGCCCTTAATTAACCCATTGAGCCTCAATGCGCCCCAGTGCGCCCTACTTATTTTTTTTTAACTTGTCTAACGCCAGACGATTTTACTCGTCAATGGGGAAACTCTGCAGCTTAATGGGTTAAAAGTAGAGTTGTTTATGTCACACAGGATGTTTCTACTTGTAGATTTCTGTAAGAATGAAGTGAGCTGATATACAATGCAATGCCAGTGGATATATAAGATGTATAAGTTAATAATATTTTAAACACAGATAAATACAGACTTGACACTGTGGACTTAAGCTCAAAATAGAAAGCAAGTCTACCGATTTATTCAACAACCAAGATAAAAGTTTTTAATCTTATTTTAGATCGATAATGTTTACAACTACATATTCAGTGCAAAAAAATTAAGTTAACTGATTCACGAGAGATATAAAAGTGTTATTTAATTTCGACTTATACACTGTAAACTTAATTTTGACTTATAAACCGCTAAATGGCTTGATACAATCGGCCCCAGATGAATAAAATATACTATAGACTATATAGTCTCATGAATATTCAAGGCTCAAAGACGCGAATATTTCAGTTAGATTTAGTCATAAACTAGAAATACATGCATGCAATAACCCCTCGCCTGTTTTCAAAAGATGTATACTCAGTGCCGTTGCTAGCACTTCGTCTCAGGGTGTGTGTGAGGTTAGATAGAGGGGGGGAGGTTACCAAAATGTTTCCAGATGTACAAAAAATTTTCAGGACATATAATAATTTTTCCGAAAATACAGTTGTTTTCCAAATTCACTTTCTCATGTCCTGAGAATTACCTGAATTCCCCTGAAAATCTTCTGCAAAT
>CACRXK020004312.1:0-32243 GCA_902702795.2 Paramuricea clavata | reverse complement strand
CCCCCCCCCCCCCCCAAAAAATGCAGGACTAGGACTTTCCAGCGATCGTATATTACCCACGTCACGAGAGTATGGAATTGCCTTCCAACAGACTTAAGACAACCAAATTTAAGTTTAAGTACATTTAAAAGTTTATTACGACAATATTATTCGAAAGTCCTGCTCAGTTGTTTTGATGCAGAGGACCCAAGAACATGGAGATCTATATGTTTAAATTGTAACTCTTGTCGAAGTTTGACCAATGTTATCAACTGTTGTTTTTAGATATCTGTATGTAACCTATATGTTAAAAGGGCCCGCAGTAATTGGTTTTAACTGTTGTGGTGTCCCCGCCATTCGTCACTTGTATAGTTTTTGGATTTGTATTGTATGCATGTCATTCGTGTATTTTTACCTGGCGAAGTTAAATAAATAAATAAATATTGTTGCTTTGGCAGAGGTGGAGTGAATAACTTCCACCTCAGGGAAACGTGAATATGCATCAATAGCAACTAGAACATACTCTACGGTGGGAAAGGGACCACAAAAGTCTAAATGTATTGCGTGCCATGGTTCAGGAGGTAGATCATTCATTTTTAATGGTGTGGGTGGATTTGGGTGACTGTTAGCTTGGCATGCAATACAGCTGCCAATCATATCCCTAACAGCCTTATCTATGCCTGGAAACCATATTTTCTCACGTATTAATTGTTTTGTTTTGACAAGGCCTTGATGACCTTCATGCGCGATGGATATGGCTCGGTGCTGCAGTGAACGAGGTATAACAATACGAGACCCTCGCAAAACTATATCTGCCTCGTCATTAATGGTTAATTCGTCCCGAACGTTTATATACTTACGTATATCATCATTGTCTGTGTTGAGTTCATGCCATTTGGGTTTTGAATCCCACAATTGTTCACGAATAATTTTAGCAAGTCCTTGCAATGTTTTGTCCTTTTTGGTTTCATCCTTTATTTCCTGTAATGTCATTGCTTTCGGGATGGCATGGGTTGTAAGAAAATTGACATAATTCTCAGCGGCATCCTTTTGTGTATGGTCGACATCTCTGCTTAACGGATGCCGAGACAGAAAATCTGATGCATTGTTAGCACCACTGGTATAAACAACGTTAAAGTCAAAATCTTTCAATTCGTGCTGGTGGTTTTGACTTGGGGTTACTCAAAATGATCTCGATAGGCTTACAATCCGTATATAATGTAAATTTTGCTCCATGCAAGTAAAGATGTAATCGCTCCATTGCCCACACTATTGCCAATGCTTCACGTTCAATTTGTGACTATCGCCTTTCAACTTCCGACAAATATCTACTTATATAAGCAACAGCTTTTTGATCATTTGTGCCTGGCATACGCTGTGATAATATCGCTGATAAACCCCAAGGTGATGCATCAGTCGTGAGTTCAGTGTGTTTATTCCGATCAAAATATGCCATAACTTTGTCACTGGTGAGAACACGTTTTACATTGTTAATGCACACTCCTCATCATTTGTCCACCGGAAATGAGCATTCTTAACTGTCAATTTCCGGAGTGGTTCAGTAAGGTCACTAAAATTCGGAATGAATTTGGCACAATATGTTGCCATGCCCAAAAAGCTACGTATATCTTTCACACAACGGGGTGCAGGAGCGTTCTTAATAGCTGAAACTTTTGCAGGATCTGCAGAAATGCCATCAGATGAGAAAACTAGACCAAAGAATGTAAGTTTGTTTTGATTAAACAGACATTTCTCATCGTTTAAAGTTAAGCCAATTTCCATAAAACGTTGACAAACTGCATGTAAAGCATATGCTCGTTCTGGGATTTCCCATATATGATAACATCGTCACTGATATTAAGGGCTCCAGGAATATGTTTAATTTGATCATGTATAACCTTCTGAAATATTTCTACTGTCCTTAGATAAAGTCAGCTGGTGATATCCAGATCGTAAGTCAAGTTTTGAAAATACTTTTGCCCCATTCATTTCATGGATTAAGTCGTCAACAGTAGGAGTTGGATGGCGTTCACGTTTAATTGCACAATTAGGCATTCGCATGTCAACACACAAACGTACAGTCCCATCGTTTTTCGGAATTACCACAAGAGGTGAAACCCATGGGGTGGGCCCCTCCACCTTTTCAATGATACCGTCCTTTTCAAGTTGTTTTAGCGCGGTAGAAACCTTTCTGCGTAGATGGAATGGGACTCGGCAGGCTGATTGTGCAACTGGCGGCACCTGTTTATCAATATGTAATTTGACCTCAAAATTTTTCAGTTTACCAATTCCATTATAAATGCCGGGGTATTTCTTGGCAATGTCATTTGAAGACACACTCGGACTAACTTTGTTGACATGCAAAGTGATCATATTTAATTCTGATGCTGTCTGGTAACTGAGTAATGAACCACTATTGCCTTTCACGACATCGATACTTGCAACTGTTATTCGTTTCTTACTTTCAACAACAGTGTCAAACTTTCCGATTATTGGCAATTGTTTGTTTGATCCATATGCAAATAGCTTGGTGTGAGCTCGTTGTAACGCGACTGGTTTGACTTTGTTTATTTAAGCAAAAGTTGTTTCATCAATGATGTTGATTGATGCGCCTGTGCCTATTAACAGTTTGACCCGTACATTGTTAAGTTTAACTTTCACAGAAGGCATTTTTGACAATGTGTTGGTGTGACATCTACTTTACCCGCAGTTGCCATAATCAAAACTGCTATATATTTTATATTCGAATCACTATTAATGGATGGATGGATCAACTAATCAAAACTTTTTTTATCCCATTCTCGTCGCCATATGTAATATTC
The DNA here is from genome assembly GCA_902702795.2 of Paramuricea clavata. Taxonomy (NCBI): domain Eukaryota; kingdom Metazoa; phylum Cnidaria; class Anthozoa; order Malacalcyonacea; family Plexauridae; genus Paramuricea; species Paramuricea clavata. Next base: position 29,442 of record CACRXK020004312.1, on the reverse strand, counting down.
TCGTGTATACACTTTATTCTATATCCCGTACAAAAATACATCAATATCAATCCGTCCTGTCACATGACCCATGTGACTTGTCACATGACCAATGCTACAATACTGTTTAAAACACATTGTATATTTTGCTTGCTCATATGCTAAATCACTTCAATTCATTGGTTATTATGATTTTTTTTTTCTTTGTTGGTGTTGTGTACTCAGGTGAATAATATGTTTGCGATGTTACTCTGAGTGCATATCCACACCGGGCGAGCTTGAAAAATATGCCCGGCCACGGTGGGATTCGAACCTACGACCTTTGGAATACTAGCCCAATGCTCTTCCAACTGAGCTACGCGGTCAGGACGGTTCGAGTAAGTGATATTTCGGAACAGTATCTAGTTCCTTCAATACCAATGTGTTCTAGTAATATGAATTTTTTTTTCTTTGTTGGTGTTGTGTACTCAGGTGAATAATATGTTTGCGATGTTACTCTGAGTGCATATCCACACCGGGCGAGCTTGAAAAGTATGCCCGGCCACGGTGGGATTCGAACCTACGACCTTTGGAATACTAGCCCAATGCTCTTCCAACTGAGCTACGCGGTCAGGACGGTTCGAGTAACTGATATTTCGGAACAGTATCTAGTTCCTTCAATACCAATGTGTTCTAGTAATATGATTTTTTCTTTGTTGGTGTTGTGTACTCAGGTGAATAATATGTTTGCGATGTTACTCTGAGTGCATATCCACACCGGGCGAGCTTGAAAAATATGCCCGGCCACGGTGTGATTCGAACCTACGACCTTTGGAATACTAGTTGGAAGAGCATTGGGCTAGTATTCCAAAGGTCGTAGGTTCGAATCCCACCGTGGCCGGGCATATTTTTCAAGCTCGCCCGGTGTGGATATGCACTCAGAGTAATCATTGGTTATTGTTTCAAAATACCGTTTTAACGTTTAATTCTACTTTATATTAACACCCTAATTCAATACAAATTTGTGTGAGGTAAAAAGCCCACCTGTATCAAACAGGACGGAGAATAAAAAATATATATACATACAATTCACACGATCAAGGAACAAGTGAAATATTTCGCTAAACTTAAAGCCTTGGCCAAACGTAAGAAACAATGTCGCGGAACTATTCGTGATTTTTAATGGGCTTTTATTGCAGAAGCAAAATTTGCTTCCCTGCAGAAAGCAAACAATTTGACAATTTCCTACCAAATTCAGAAGCATTTGATGAAACACTCTTTATCCGTTTGCCGACGCTGATAACACAATATGACATACCGAAAGATTGGAAAGACAAATAATATGATAACAGTGTTTCCCAGTTCGTCCCGGGCTTTAAGGCCGTTTTCCACTAGGAGGAATTTTCCGCGCGGAGCGGAATGTTTCTTTGTCTTGTGATTTCTCGGGTGGAACTAATTAGAAAAGACAAAGAGAAATTCCGCTCCGCGCGGAAAATTCCGCCTAGTGGAAAATAGCCTTTAAGGGATATTTATATAAACTCCCAGGAAAACCTCTGATTGAATCTTTAATGTATTATTGAATAACTATGCAAGATGTTTGGCGCTTCTTAAACTGTGCGTTCCACCATCGCTTAGTATACTCTATGGATACCAATCCTGGATTTGGACCAACTTTTCCATTCGCTCCAACCATATTTTCCAACCATCTGTTCCACCCGACGAAGCCGGACTGCACCAGTGAAGGACCTTGAACTGTGAAAGAAACATGTCCCGGGCATCAACTCGAAATTCATCATAAACAAGACGCTTTACGGAGCGTTAACTCGCTGGGGCTATACTAGACTTGGTTGAAGTTATGAGGTTTTCCCCGAGCTAGAGCGGAAAAGTCGGTCGGCCTACAAGTAAAGTTATATTAATATTTAGTACGCTACATTCTATTTCTTCAACACTGTCAGCCGCCAGTTGGTCCATACGCTAGGATTAAACTGCTCTTTAAAACGTTCAAAATATTTGGGAGCTTTTGGGCTCAAAATGAAGAGAGAAGTGAGACGAATCCACTAGTATACGGCGAAAAAGAGAAAACCAATACTGTTGTTTAGTAATACACTTGACATCCGTAAGTACAATTTCTTACGCTGAATCGAACGGTGTGCCAAACGTAACTTGCGATTTGCGAAGCTTGCTGTTTCCATGTCGAAATTCCTTGTAAATTTGTTCAATTTTCCCGAATTTTCCTCAAAATGCAGGGTTATTTATGGATAATTTGGGTCAAATTGGCAGGAGCCTTATAGATAATTGGGGGAAAACTAGGGTCAAATTGGCAGGAGCCTTATGGATAATTGGGGGAAAACTAGGCAGCTCATTAATACTACCCTACTAGCAGCCCTACTAGCGTGGAATGTTAAAGCTGAAACTTGAGAAAAAAGTAAATTCACAATAATTTACTAAAATGTGGAAGTTTTTTTAAAAAAACTGACGGAAATAACTCTCTTCATTGGCATTGCCACAATCGTGAACGAGGTGAGTTGTAAAAAACGATAACTCTCTAACATCTTTATATGACACTATACAAGACTATACGTCTATAGTACGACACTATACCACGCTATACGACACTACTAGACAACACCATACGACACTATACAATACTATACCACGCTATACGGCACTATAAAACAGTATACAAGACTATACGACACTATAAAAACTATACGACACTGTACAACACTATACCACGCTATACATTACTATACAAGACTATGCAACACTATACGACACTATACAACACTACCACACTACACAACATGGTAAAGTGTCGTATAGTATTGTACAGGGTGAGTAAAAAAAACTGATACCTTCGCGGCTAATTTGAATAACAAAGGTGTCAGTTTTTTTTACTCACCCTGACCCAGTATAGTGTTAATTGTATAGTGTTAATTGTAAGTGTGTATAGTCTTGCCATGTCATGTATAGTCATATATAGTGTGGTATAGTGTTGTATAGTGTGGTATAGTGTCGTATAGTCTTGTATAGTGTCGTATACTGTTGTATAGTGTCGTATAGTCTTGTATAGTGTCGTATATGTTGTATAGTGTTGTATAGCTATGACCCAGTTGACTTTGCAGTACACTATAGTATCCATTACATGACGTTTACTATATTGGTGCGCGAACTTGTTTAATTAAATTAAGTGCTTTGATTCATTAAAGTGCCTATGACACGAATTTTCACCCCGAATGTTTATGGTTGCATTGTAAAGATCGCTTAAAATGACTTAATAATTTCTTTTATAAAATTTTGGTAACTTGCTTCCGTTGCAAGATATTCAACTTTGTTTCATATGCAAATATCACCGGTGTGACATCACATCACATAATGAGTTTTCAGAAAAGTATAGTTTTCTTGACGAATACGTATCTAAAGAACTTAAAAATTGCCCTTGTATATGTATTAATTTCATAACTGGTAATTAACCCTCTGTAATTGTTTGTAAAAATATTTTATCAAGGTAAAATATTGCGTTTTCAAAATGTCATTATGCAATGTGATGTCACACCGGTGATATTTGCATATGAAATAAAGTTGAATGTCTTGCAAAGGAAGCAAGTTACCAAAATTCTATAAAAGAATTTATTAAGTCATTTTAAGTGATCTTTACAATGCAATCATAAACATTTGGGGTGAAATTTCGTGTCATAGGCACTTTAATTTACCACTTTAAAACCTCTCGCCCGCAATTTGGACAGTAATTGTAACCTTTTTCAAGAGCATTTCCACAACAATGACAAAATGTAGTCGCGACCATGAACTTTCGCCATTCATATTTAATATTGAAAGCATGCTCGACCAAGACATAGGAGACCAAGACGATCAGTTGACAGATACTCTCTAAAATCGGGATTTAGGCCTTCCATTTCCGGTAGTCGGGTTGTTAAAAAATATTTGTGTTCGCTTAATTAATAAACGTGTTCGCTTAATAAATGTGTTCGCTTAAATAAACGTGTTCGCTTAATAAACGTGTTCGCTTAATAAGTATGTTCGCTGAATAAACGTGTTCGCTTAATAGACGTTCGCTTAATAAATGTGTTCGTTTAATAAATATGTTCGCTTAATAAACGTGTTCGCTTAATAACTGTGTTCGCTTAATAAATGTGTTCGCTTAATAAACGTGTTCGCTTAATTGTTTGCTTAATAAATGTGTTCTATCTATATTTTTGTGTTTCATCTAAATATTTGTGTTGCCCTTGTCGGCCACCGTAGCGTTGCGTGCGGCGAAGTCAGTGAAACGTGATACGGTTCAATTTGTTTTTGGAACAAGATCCAACTTTTCCCCCCAATTTTTAATTCTCAAATTGTTTATTAGATGTTTACTGGTTGGGGTTAGAGGAGGGCATTGGGTTGGGATCAGTTTATCTTATAAATGGAAGCAAATTGGCGTATTTTTTAGAAGACTCGTCTATGTCTACGAACTTTTTAGCACCTGAAACTAGCCATACTAGAAAATACATGCATGCAGAAACCCTCGCCTTGCTGACAAAACCGTTGTATTTTCCGAACATGAAGTATCTAAAGTAGTTGTCATGGTAACACAATAATTTTTTAAGAATATTCTTACAAATGAAAATCGCCTAAAAATATCACTTTTAATTACAAAATTATCAATTTCCCAACATATATATGTTAGGTATGTAATTATACGTAATACAAGCTTCAATTTAAGGTAAAATTCAACCACAAACAATTCACAAAACGTTTTAAAGTGTTCTTTATAAAACTAAACTGCCTTTTAATAACTATTAAATGGCTTTATCGATAAACTTTGAGTTTGCAATAAAATGATTTCAAATTCTCGCTTGCAAATAACTTTGCTTTATTTCTTATTTAAAAAATTCAATATAATAAAAGAGGGAATCAATATTAAAGATACACTGAAATTATATGCTGTCTTGTTTAGTTGTTCATATACGCAAAGGCCGTCGGGTTTTAAAGCCATTATAAAATCAATATTTAAAACAAACTTACCTTCGTTAACGTCGGCTCCCTTCTTTTAGCTGATTCTTTCGCCCTTTCTTTCTTGAAATTTACAAAATCTTGCAGAAATACGAGCAAAAATGAAGAATATTTGCAAGAAATTTATCAATCATCAATCATCAAATCAAGAAATGTAATGTTTGCTATTTCGCTGTCGTCATGCAGTCGTTATAATGCAAACTTTAAATTGGACCAATCAGTGTCCGTTTTTCATGACAGTCCGCCATATTTTTGAGATCAGTGAGGATGACCACCCATCGTTGGTGACCGACGCCCGCGCTCATTGATGAACTTTAGACTTCGCTAATGCCGGGGGGAATTAGTACCCTCGCACGGCGCTTCGCGCCGCCGGCTCGGGGATAATGGCATATCAAGGACTATATAATTTCTATCTATTCAGTTGGCCCATCATTATTTACGGTTGATAGTGGATGATCATAGTTACAGTGGGCCTGGCTTGTCAGGTTGAGTTGCCCGTAGCCGGAGGGTACGCCTGAGCCGGCGTCTTGGCATATTATGGTTGATAATTGCTGATCATGATTGTATTTATTGGTTGTATTTATATGGTCCAGACCTACTGTATCCATATCTATTTCTCTACTACACATTACCCCCTACCACGAAAGTTGCCATTTTCAGGCCAGTGTGAACGCTTGAGCAGGCGTCTTGTTTATCACTATTTCTATACTTGGTTATCACTATTACACTAACACAAAAGATCGTCCATGTATAAGCCCCCCCCCCCGTAAGCCCCAAAATCGCTTACGAAAGAATATAAGGCCAGGGACCGATTGTATAAAACTCTTAATCACTTTTTTCACCCCAGGGATCTAACTTGGGTCCTCTGCTATTCCTTCTTTATATTAACGACTTGCCAAATTGTTTAAAATATACTAAAGCAAATATGTTTGCCGACGACACAAATCTAACCACTGCAAGCTTAAATAAAGAAGAACTACAACGCCAACGGCGATTAAATTTCGACCTAGAGCTTATGCACAACTGGTTGTTGGCCAATAAATTGACATTAAATAAAGATAAAACAGAATATATGCTAATTGGTTTACACCAGAGATTATCGACTGTTGAAACTGACCCGATCTTAGAATTTGGGGATACAAAAATTAAGAGGGTTAATCACGCAAAATCATTGGGCATAATTATTGATGAGCAACTACTTTGGAATAATCAAATTGAAGCTATTTCAGGCAAAGTATCAAAAGGTATAGGTATGCTACGACGAATAAAGAACTGTGTCCCCAAAACAACTTTGATTAAGGTGTACAATGCATTAGTATTACCATATTTTGACTATTGCAGCCTTGTATGGAGCAACTGTAGTGATCAGGGGCCGGTTGTACGAAAGGTGGATAAATCGCTATCCGGTGGATAAGTCCCTATCCAGCGGATAAATTTTATCCGGAGTGAAAATCGCGTTGTACGAAGCATGGATAGCGCTATCCAACGGATAAAATGCACTATCCGTTCGATAAATTTATCCGAGGTCCGGAGGTAGTTTAAATCCACTATCCGGCGGATAAACTCGAAGTTTGAAGACAAAACAATGTGTATTTCATTTAAAAAGGATTGCTATTGTGATAGAAATGGACAAATACCGTTTAGAAGTCCCTTTTTTGACACTAAATAAACATGGAAACTTACTTATGACTTCTCTTGCTCTTGACGTACCGAGCTCACTTTGAGTCAACACCGCGGAAAAACGTCTGCGCATGCACCAAATTATGAAAATATGGCGGGGAATTTGAATATCAATTTCTAAAACAAAAAAATGCTTATTAATTGGTCAAAAATTAGTAAAACAAACGAGAAAATAAAGCAAATGGGTAGACTAGACATTAATTGAAAGCGCCCTGGCGTTTAAAGTATGGAATGAAATAGAATTCATGTAAAAAATTGTTGATTTTAACGGACACGACTTCGAAAATTTTTGCAAAATTATTCAAAACAAAAATTCAAACTCAAAAGTTAAGAAAACTCTTAAGAAGTTAAGCTTCTTAACCCACTCAAATTGTAGAATAAATCCTAAAGTTTAATTATTGTGAACACGCAAATTTTTTTATATTTGGCGACACAGTTTTTTTTAAAGAAATGTATCTCAAACGAAAATTCGGAAATTCTCATTGCTTATGTATCGATCAATTCGAAACTTCACCATCCCCCCCCCGGGCATACCCCGGGAATTTGACTTCAAGTCTTCTCCAGGGAGTAGGGAATTTGACGTTCTAAGTCTTCCATGTGGTGGGGCATTTGATAACGGGGTGGGGAATTTGAACCGGAAGTCTTAAAATGTTGCCCGTTTTCGCGTGCTTCCTGCATGCACAGAAAATACTTCGTAATGGCGGCAAATACAGTTTTCTCAGATTTCGAGGGAAACGGCCTCAATTTTGTGAAAAAACTGGCTCAAAGAAACGGGCATGGAAAATCTATGTGTTTTATTTGAAGGTATGTACTACATAACGTGTAAAACTGTTAAATTTCCACAAGGTATCCAAACTGTTTACGCGAATTTCGCTATCTTGTCGAAAACATTTCCGTATATTTTGTACTTTTTGTATTTACTGTTTCATAATTTTCATATGAAGGTGGGGCATTTGAATGCTTAATTTCTTGTTACAGTGGGGCATTTGAAGACATTTTTTGCACAGAGGGTGGAGAATTTGATCAGTCAAATTTCAAAAAGTTCAAATTCCCGGGGTCGGCCCGGGGGGGGGGGATGGCGAAGTTTCGAATTGATCGATACATTAGTTGATAAACAAAATGTTTCAGACGATAAATTTGTCAACAATCACCTTTAGTTCATGTTCTTGTACAATACAATTTCTTGAACCTTCTGGCTGTATTTATTTCTAGTTTTTAGAATGACATGTTTATTTTTGCGCTTGAAATCTGGCTGTAAAGACGCACAATGAAGTCACTCCTTTTTACCGCCATTTTGAGCCTTCGGAAACGTTCGGAACAGCTTCTCATCAAGTTCGCAATATTGCGAACTATACTATTACAGGTCAGCATGCGCAGACGTTTTTCCGCGGTGTTCTTTGAGTCACTTGCCCATTAAATAATGCCATGACTTTGCCATATTTTATGCAGACCTGTGTCAGTGCTTAGACGTTACATTTTCTGGCTTTTTTCCTTCTTTTTTCCTGTTATATAGCTCGAAAACAGGCAATAAAACTTTCATTAAATGAGTTCCCTTCAACGCCAAACAAATATAGCTGCATATAAATAGACAACAAGGCACCGAAAGTCGAAAAAATTTGTTCGCTGGCCTTGATCAGCCAATCAAATCTTGCGAGAAAATGTTCTTAAAATTGTTTTGAATGACGTGAAAGGTCAAAGAACGAATATTCGGACAGTATATAAAATAAAACTGAATCAACGTACTGAAACAAGAAAACAAAACTCGCAGTCTTTGCTATTGCCTTCGCATATAAAAGAAGCCAAAAATATTTTAAAGAAATATCGTTAAGTAGATAGCAAACTCTTCACTGTGGGAAAACGAAGTATTGCAACGATTGGACGAGAAAAACTCCAAAATATAAACATGAACAAAAACCTTTATTGCAAGTTGATAGTTCAAAGGTTAGTGGAATTCACAAGTTATACGAAGATACTACAACAAAAGTTTACAAATACCTAGCAACAGCTGGCGTAGAGATAAGAAATTTCAGGAAAATCCGGTTTTCTCCGGTTAAAATTAAGGTTATCCGACGGATAGCTATCCACCCTGCTATCCGTGCTTCGTACAACGCATTTTTATTCGGCAGATAGCTATCCATTGGATAGAAGATTTATCCATTGGATAGGACTTATCCAATGGATAACTTATCCACCTTTCGTACAACCAGCCCCTGATCAGTAAGTTGCAGAAAATGCAAAACAGGGCAGCAAGGGTCATAACTGGCAGATCATACGAGACACCTTCAAATGAAGTTTTGAGGGAACTGGATTGGAAACCCTTAATTGATCATTGGGAAAAAATAGTTTAGTATTCATGTACAAAGCGAAGAGAAATGAATTACCAGAGAATTTGATGAACCTGTTTGAAATTAAAAATAACAATTATAATTTACGTAGCAACGGAAATGAGTTTACTCTACAAAAGCCTAAAACAAATTTTATGAAAAAAAGCATTAGCTATAATGGTGCTAAAACATGGAATAATTTACCGAGATGTGTAAAAACAAGTGATGCCACAATTAGGCAATTTAAGGCTGCGCTTGATCGTATTAAACATTAAATGTAAATGTAACTAAGTCCAGTCAGTTTTGCATGGTTTTATATCTTTTATAACTAGTAATAGGTGTTTAGTTAACGTGTGATATCTTTATAACTTTAACATTATGTAATTATTATGTATTGCTTCCATTTGTTAATATAGATTAGTATAGTGTGAACGGCTCCTTGGAAATCAATAACCTAGGTGTGTTGAAGGATAACCGTTGTAAAATAAGATTTTTAATAATAATAATAATAATTTTGTAGTTAAATAGTAATTAACTCTCAAATACGCGCTTCTTATTGGATGACGTTTCCACTAACTATATTTAACTTTAATCACTTTTTTTATACAACCGACCCCAGGGCTTATAGTCGGAGGTTTACGGTACTTATATTAATTAATACACTGAAAAGCCCCAATGGGGAGTGAGCTGAATAATAATGTAATGTAATCCCCAACCTCGTTCCCAGGCTCTTTGATAATTTGAGAATTTGGTCCAATGTTTTGTTTCAGATATATCTTAAAACATTTTCAGGCTTTTCAACGAATTCGTCAATTTCAACATTTTCCCACACGACTTGTATTTGAAGAATTTTGTCAATTTCTCTTAGACTTAGTTTATGAGATACTAACGGGGTATCTTAATTTTTGTTGACTTATAGAAATCATTAAAAGAATATGGCAAGATGTCTGTTATGGTCAGCAGTTCAGAACAGTGCCAGTTTTTACGGTTATTACTGAAATTAATGAATGCAAAGAAAGCTATAGAAATTGGTTTGTATACTTTACATACACTTTTATAGTACAAAATGAAATGCTTTTGGGTGTGTGAGTGAGTTCGTCTGTATATCTTATAGTTAATCAGCGACGTGCAATGATGATGTGCTTTATTACCCTTACAAATTGCAAGCGAATTTAGAGTAAAAAATTGTGTGATAAATGTTACTTCAAGTATTTTTAGTCCGATCTTTAAAAAAAATACGTGCATACAATTATAGCTTACAGTATGGATACAACAGTGAGCTCCATATATATCCTGGAGCGAGAACTTCAGACATTTGGCCTATGAGAAAAGTGAAGCCAAGATGGCGAAAATGACGTCCAATTAGCCTTTTCCCAAAACAGATCACAGTGCATTCTGGATCGTTTGGAGGGACAAAATATATGGTCACAGGCCTCAAATATGTGAAAGAGTAGAAGTAATGAAGTATTTACTATCAAAATCAACTTTTCAGACTACTAAAAATGAAATATCTCGTGGGATTTGCGCGACTAGACCCAGGACTTTGGGAAATGGCTAATAGCTATGAAGGTCGTAAATAGTTTTAATTCTATTTTTCCCGCTAAATTCCATTTTTTTCTAAACGACCATACCGTTAACCAAATTATCAATTGGTAAAACCGTAATGTTATCCATGTCAATCTACGAAATTTCAGCACACTCCTTGCGAAGATGGCGAAAATTGAAGGAGCTATTGAACGTCAGTTGCAGTGCCTTTCTATTGTTTTTGTCTGCGCGGTCAACATGAGGCTGGCTTCACTTTTTAGATTCGAGTTCTCGCTCCAGATATATATGGAGCTCACTGGGATACAACGAGTTTGTATGTTTATTTACTTTGAAACAAAATATACGAAACGATAAATGATAATGGTGTTATTCTGTAGCCCAAATGCTTGATCCTACAGGTTTACCAAGTGCTTGAATCTACTGGTTTACACTGCATGTCGAAGTATCTGTGATCACAGTAGGAATTTTGCAAGAGATGTTAGAAGGATCAGACACACTGTTTACCTTTAACCAATTTTTAGCTTGCCCCTTGTGTGGATTAATTAAGATTAACATTTCTATAGCGAAAATATGCATCTGGATGTTATCAAATGCGCTTTACATCAAGCATTATACAGTAGGTTTACCTGATTACATACGTACTTAGCCTTGACTATTTTTATCTTTACAACAATTTTGATATTACTTTCTTAACTGTGTTTTTCCTAACCCCACTTGTCAACCTTCCCTGGGGGGTATCATCTTGTTGGAACAGTTGTCCAAGATATTTTTGGTGACACCACTGAATAATGAAACCGTCGAGTACTGCACAGGATCCAGTAGCTTTGTCATGCTAATAATAATGTAAGTTACCATAATTGGGCAATCTTGAAATTGGGCAATTTTGATCTAGACAAAACTTTCATCACAGCTTGAAAGAGCATCACAAAATTAGTAATATTCCAAAGTTTCGTTGCAAAATGTTGTAAAATGCGGATAATATAGCCTTGCGAAGTTTGCCGTTTTTCAGTCATTTTGTATTACGCACCGGAAATTGACAGCCCAATCGGGTGTTGGGGCATCAATTTCCCGTTTGTAATACAAAATGACTGAAAATTGCAAATTTCGCAAGCCTATATTATCCGCATTTTACAACATTTCGCAACGAAACTTTGGAATATTACTAATTTTGTGATGCTCTTTCAAGCTGTGATGAAAGTTTTGTCTAGATCAAAATTTAGTCTATAATGCAAATGGTCCATTGTACTGCAGTACAATTAATGATTTCTCCAAAACAAACAAAATGGCGGAAAGATATTTAAACGCAAATAAAATTGTTCTAGAGGAATTTAAAGCAAAAGAGCTAAATAAAAATACGAACAAAAGCACCAAATGTTGGTTGAAAGTCTTGCAGGACTAGGCTTTGGCGAGAGAATATGATTGTTGACATTGAGATTTATCCAATTTTGTCATGCTAATAATAAACAAGTAATCGTGGCGGCTCGCCCAATTTTGGCAAAATGTCCAAGCATCACTCGTACTATTAATCCCTAATTGTACTCGACATCGCATGGTTGCCTATGTTACGTTATGTTACGTATTCAGTTTCAACACTCTCCTGTCCACCAGTAAGATATTCTGGTATTAGACAGAGTAAAATAAAAAAATAACTAAGGCTCACCCAACTTATTAAATAGTTGGAAACACTCTGTGTTTCAGTTTAACGTATCTTCAGTGTTATTTTGCCTACGCCTAGAACCTGTAATTAACAATCACTCAAAAGTCACAGTTTGTTAGGCGATATTTAGAAATAAGTGTTTGGATGTTAAGGGCTAAATCTCCAGAAATTGAAATTTAGTAAAAAATCAAGGCATTTCTGACGAAACTATGACGTAGTAATTTTGTGGCGAATGACGAAAATTGGAGAAAACCTGACGTTTCCCAATAACTAAAAAAGAAAAAAAACCTGCCGCTAGGTTAGAAAAAGGGCGCACTCCGGAACAATGCAGCCAAACGACTTGACAAGGGAACAGTTTGATGATCAAAAAAGGAAAAATAATCACAAACTGATTAATAATTAATCAGTAAATTAGTCAATCATATTGCTTTATTTTGCTCACATGATAATACTGGATAACGGGTGAAGTATGTTGATCCTTGGACTGGATCAAATTAATTCACCTCACTTTAGCTAGTAATTTATTCGTAGAAGATGTCATTTCATATTCTCCTGTTCGGACTGGACTACATTTCAAGTCCTGGCATTGCAATCTAGTCCAGTCCTGACAGTCGGATTTGAAATATTACGTCAAGGACATTACGTCAATGACATACAGAAATCCTCCTGCAGTACCTGATAACCATACGTCGTTTTAGGTGTGTTTACAGGTTATAATCTACTCAATGTTGCTTTGACACTTCCCAAAGATGGTAAAGTGATTGGATGTGATATTTCTTCAGAGTACTTTGATGTTGGAAGACCATTAATAGAGGAGGTGTGACAATTAATGATTGTGTAGGATACTCGACAATAAGCTTTGTGCCTTTTTTCTAATATATAGTATTGTAAGTTACATAGTAATTAGTGTCAAAATTCAATTTTTCTGCTTGCCGATTGGTCAAAACCGTATCACGTGCTTGTCCACAAAACGTTATGTTCACTGCATGCTTTGGCGAGGCGGCAACCGGTCCACAATGAAACAATTATTGACCGGTCAACAATAGAATGGGTGCAGTGCGCATGTGCGTCAACCGTGATTTCCAAAGTTCATTTTATTAAACTTTTTTATTAAACTTTTATGGCGTTCCATTTATCTAGTTTTGGTTCACTCCAATAACCGCTGAATTGTTCATACTTTCACACCTATATACTATATAACAAAACACTTATTTACTGAGACCTCGGGAAAGCAGTGTGTTTTGTGGCCCTTCGGGTCCACAAAACACATAGCCTGCGTAGCAGGCGTTTAGTACGGGCAGGAAAAGAGGAAACGCCTGCCCAAATGGCTATGACAAATTTGTTTTCGCCCATTAAGGATGATTGACGTTTTGTAATTAGGACTTTCACCCATTATCCAATCATAGTCGAGATTTATATTTAGCATCATGCATGCTTTTTACTCGGCAACTAGGGAGATTTGCAGAGATTTTATGTACTTTTTAAAACACGAGCAGCAGTGTTTTGTCAGATATAAAGATGGTCTGATAAAACACGCACTGCGAATGTTTTAAATTTCTTGAAAAACAATCGATCTAGTATAAGTTCATTGGCGAAATAGCTTTCAAAAAATTCGTTGTGTATGTAGAGAAAATCAAATATGTAAATCAAGGGAAATCTCAATCACATATAAAGATACACGTTTATGATTTTTCTTTGTGTTTTTTCCTCATGAATTATTAATTAGTTTTTGAAGCTATTTTATTAGACAACAGTCACAACACAGAGCTTTTATCTTTTAAAAGGCTCCTGAATTACCACGGTTGTTTAACGTATTCTGCCGTATAGCAAATTAACTGCAAATAACAGTTGAGCATGTTTTGAAATTTTATTCTTAAAATCATCACCCAACCTCATAGCTGCAATGCCAAGTGATATAGCCTCAACTATCTGGTCTTGAATTATACTTTAAAGTGAACAAATAACAAGAAAACTATAAGGAATATTCCATTGCCGATTTTCCGTATTCCGTAGGAAGAATCGCGATAACCGGCGTCTTCACCACGTAGCAAATTAATAATAGACTTTCTTCATTCTGGTTTCAACTGAATTTCGAAGCCTAAATACTTGAAATATAAGAGTTATATATATATATATATATATATATATATATATATATATATATATATATATATATATATATATATATATATATATATATATATATATATATATATATATATATATATATATATATATATATATATATATATATATATTATATTAATTTTATAGTATGCGAACCCCCAGGGAAAATTTGATTTCATTACGAGTGCATGCTGTTTATCTTCACATCCTTATCGTGAGCAATGTTTTCTGGTAGGATGAGATCACAACGGATGGAAAGTATTGAACTGAGCGTTTCTATTTTCGAAACTGTATTACATATAGTGTATTTATAATAATATTCCTTATGAAATATCTGCAATTGAAAAATGCCATTGATTAATTGAAGGCAACTGTAATTATGATAATCAGAAAATAGGACAATACCAATACCTATTGACTGCAGTAGTGATAATTGTGCAGTTTTTTAGCATCTCCAAGAACAAGGCGTAAGACTTGTGCAAAAGAAACCAATTTAAAAAAAAATGGAGCGGTCTTTAAACTAGGCAGCCCATACTACCGGACCTCCAACCATGGAAAAGACAAGAAAAGTCAAGACTGTTTTCTACTTTTCTCGAGGACAATGTAATAGAGCATGAAGTGATACTGTATCAAAACTCAAATTAGAGTTGGGCAAATTAGAAACGCAAGTTAGGAAAAAATGTACTGCATATTTAATTTTTCAATTAGCGATCGTTTCAGCCAGTCGACAAAACCCTGATTGTTCAGTTGCATCTTTTTTTTGGCAACGCGTACCAACCATGAAAATTCATTATATTTTACAAGCAATTAAACTGTTTTTTATACGACCTTTAATTATAAGTACTTCTCCTATTACGAAAGGGCACTTTTTCCAATCTTTAGAATTGGGAAATGGCACATTGAAGAAAACTGGAGGGATGTGCCCACTATGTCCCCGCGGTCTCTACGCCACTACCTGAAAAAATATATCGTGAAGAACAACTACTGTATATAAGACTACTAAGAGACATGAAACATAAAACAATATAAAATTCTGTTTTTAGGCTGGAGTCATGGACAAAATCGATTTACGAATTCAACCAGCTGTGCAAACATTAGGTTTGATAATTTTTTGTCATTCTAAAAGTATGCGCAGGGATTTAAGCTGTTTAAACTGACAGTATAATTAAGACTACACTCGCCGAAGTCCAGCCTAAACCGAAGCGAAATTGTTTGAAAACGTCACTTTTGCTTGAGCACGCTTTCTGAACAGATCGAGATGAAAACGGAACGCTTGGGCCGGCTTAGTGTGAACGTAGTCTAGCTGAGAGGATTTCTTCAATTTCATCAATCGATTTAAAGTCTGGGAGCGTCGCTTTCATGAATTATGAAGTAATTATCGAGTGTATTTGATACCTGAAATATTGATGTACTGAATGAAAGGAAATGGTTTGTGTAAAATTTAAAGTTTGCATCACTTGCAATGACATATTTAATTTATATTGTATTTGGTTAATAACTCGTCATATTTTTGTTTTAACTCTGCATGTTCACCAAATCATAGTTTAACTGAAGCTTATTCATTTTCCTATATTTTCATCCGTTGTTTCACAAGGGTACTTGGACCACTGCTTATCTTAGCGTACTACTGCGTATAAAATTCGAAAAACTCAGCGATCCAGATATCGCATTTCCAGAGACGTTGCACGAGAAAAACCCCACCAGGTCAACTTCCAAGAAAGTGCAGAGTAGGATAAATACAAAAGCCACAGACAAACGCGGTAAGATTCGTTGACAAATGAAGAAATTGTTTGAGACTGAAATAGTCACTCATTGAATGGCCACCATCTTGAAAACTGATCTGTATGGTGAACTGGAACGACTGGAAACTGAGCCTGCGATGCTCTAACGCAAACTCGATTTCTAGTCGACGAAAACACCCCCAGATAATTAGGGATTTAAGACACTTTAGCCATGTTTCTTTTGAGCTTGACTGCCGAGGAAATTGGTGGAATGACATTCTGGATTTTTCATGCTGTTGCTTTTACAAAGCGGTACACAACATGTTGTTCGTTCTTTCTTTTTTAACACAGTTTCATTTGTAGTCTATCTTTTCTTGCGAAAAACAAACACCAAAGGCAAAACACGAAGGAAAAGCAGTCAAAGTCAACAAATTGCGAGGAGCGACAGCGAGCGTCCAGTAATATACGAACAAATATTTCTCCTTGTAAATTCTTCAACAACAGCCAATAGTACTTAAAAGTACTTTTTAATAGTTGAAATCTTTGAAAATGAAAAAGCCGATACTTTGAACGGATAGTTTTCGCGCCAAACGTCCTCAATGTTTTGGTTTGTAAATGAAACACTTGTCTTGATCAAACATGTGTTGTTTTTGTAACCTGACTTGTTGTGAAAATATTTTTGCCTCCACTCTCTGGAACTATTAACTGCGACTCAATCGCAGAACTGCATGTTGATGTGATGAACAAGTGTGTCTTACTTATTTTACACAAATTTTAGCGATGTACTCACTGACCTTTAAAACGTGTGAAAAGTCAAAATTTGTGTTGGTTCATGTCCGATCGAACCATCATGTTTGCGTTCGGCCGGTCCGATCGTCATGTTATATATCTCAAAACCAATGAATCTAGACATCCCATGTTAGACTACAGACAAAAACAAACCTCACAGAATCTCTAAAAGCTTTTATTGAAAACTAAACGAAAATATTGCTCGTGTAAATTTCACTTATTGACCACGCACGCATATGCAAAGGAAACAGCCGCCATCATGCAAAATTCTGTTGTGGTAGCTAAACTACCATGACGCTTTGCGTTATTGCAAGTTACGAATTGGTACAATAATTTCATTTTTGGTGGCATTAGCGGCAATTGCCGTTTGCAGCCGAAAATTGCAAGGTCTGGATAGAAGACTTCACTTACCATGGGACACGTTTATCAATTTACATATGCATCTTTTTCAGACTGCACTACCATGCCATTTCTCAAATTAAGTGCACGATGTTTACCTGCCTTTTTACGAATATAAAAGTCTTATTTTTTGCAGATGAACTATTAGCAGCAGGCGAAGGTGGTACATTTGATTTTATTTATATTGATGCGGATAAAGAGAATTATGATACTTACTATGAGAAAGGATTGCAGTTGCTCAGACCAGGAGGCGTTATTGCAATTGATAATGTAAGTAAACTATCTCGGATTAACAAAGACTGCATGTTGCCAGAGGCGTAGCCACGGGGCAAGGGGGGGGGGTTCCAATTTTGTAACTCTTTCAAAACTGAAAAGAAACTGGGGGGAACGTATAACCTTAATTGTTTTCATTTATGAGAAAATATACTAAATCTGCGGCTTTCAGATTAACATAAGATGTGTATAAAATGCATGAAATGATTCTGTGGCGGCACAGTTGTAATGTCGTCACCATGTTCCTACTGAAAATATTCAAAATGGCGGACGTTCAGGGGTTAAATGCTTCTCATAAACGCACTGGCTAGGAACACCGATAGTTTATTTTGATGATGAATCATGGCGTGGAAGCGGTTTTTTGGCTCGTAGACAAATTTTTTGTTCTCACCACGTTAGGGCGGTAAAATGTTATCTACAGTCAGGGGTGTAACCAGTCCCAAAAGAGTGGGGGAGGGGGTCTAATCATCCGGACATCCAGGGCATGGTCCCCCAGAAATAATATCTACTTTTAGGCAAAACCTAGAAGTCGGCTTTCTGTAAGGTCTCTATTCTGTGTGATTGTACCACCATTATTTTTGCCAGCCAAAAACGTAGAGTTCGTGACGTAATATTTCCGCCTGACTTGAAGATCTGAATGTGATTGATAACAATATAATTTTTATTAAGGTGTTGTGGGGTGGCCGGGTAACGAAGGAAGAAAAGGATGAAGACACTACCAGTATTCATAATCTGAATCAAAAGATTCATAAAGACGAGCGAGTTGATAACAGTCTTCTTCCTCTTGCTGATGGACTGAACTTGGTCAGAAAGATTTGAACATTATCACATAATACTAAAAATGGATTATAGTCATTTTGATCATATTTCATTTCGGAGAGTGCGTCTTGTATTAACTTGAAGCTAAAGCAGACATGATTTGAAAATCCATATCATTTTGTTATAAACAAGAAATAATTGATGATTTTTTATGATTTATTTTTAAAAATTTAGACTTTGCAACCACAAGGTTGAAATACATCTATCATTTACATTCTATCACATTGACTATTATACAAGTAATTAACAATCTAGATCCTGTTAACTGATTATTAGTTAAAAAGAATAGTTATGTAATAAACGAATGCAATACTTCAATTGTAATGAGACTTAAATATATAAATATATATAAGATTTGGTTTCGTTGGTTATAAAAACTTTTGGTAAAGTGCTCAATGGAAAACCAGAGCATATTTAATATATATCAATAATTCATGACGAAAATTAAAAAGAATGAGATTTAATCTGATTTTAATCTGTAAATCTGTTACAGATTTCGTCTTGAATAACATAATCATTTTTCTCAGCTGAAACAATGTGTATCTTCGGACCTCTCTAATATACGGACAATGAAGGGATGCAGCTACGAGTGTCCGTATCAGAAAGGTGTCCGTTATATAAATGTTTTTGAAAAGAAATCGTACTTGATAAAATTATTAATGGATGATTCCAGCTATCAACTAATTTTTATCTGGACACGAAAGACGAAATCTATCATTATAGCTCAAAAAAGCATCCTAAAATTAGTAAAATTGCAAAGTTTGGTTGCGAAATGTTGTAAAATACGGAAAAATAGCCCGGTGAAATTAGCAAATTTTGAGTATTTTAGTATTACGCACGCGGTAAAAATAACCACTTTCGGCTCAAAAATAACCTGAATGTCAAGTCTTTATTTTTTTCCAAATTTGTGAATCTGTCATTTGTAATTATAAAAACATTGCTATTCATGTCTGCTCTGGACTCTGCCTCTGGTCATAGAGATTTTAATCATGCACGCTTCATATAAAGCTTTAATATAATCCTGTTTATAATCAAACATGCTTGCACAGATCTTGAATTTTAGTATACGATTGTGCGGGTATTAAAATAAGAAGGAAGCCTATTGCTGGCATGTGTAACTGCCCTACCAACTTGCAGGTATAACTGAACTACAATTATTAAACACCAAAAACAGGCTGGACTATTTTATATTACTATTGTAGTCACTGATATCGCTCTGACTGCAAATATGGGTGATAGTGTTGAGATCTATTCTTCAAGGATTGTCTCTCACCTCAATTTCACACACAGTCCAATGGAAGCTCAGTCTGTTTACGTACAGTTGAAGGATCTTGTAGATGGAAATAATCGAGTGGAAATGTATTTTGTTTATTGTTAGTGGAAATGTTACTTGTTTGCGAATTCGCTTTAGAAAACGCCAGAAATGCAGTCCTGGAGCTTCAAAAATATAAAAAATTTGGGGGGTGAGGACCAGACCCCCCTTTACTTTGGAAATTTAGTATGACAGTGGAAATCAATAAAAAAAAGCTCTATCATAATTATTGCACATCAGACAAATTTTTTACATTAAAGTTCAAATTTCAGGTAAAATCCGCCGACACCCTCCCCCAAACTTCAGATGCCTCGCTACGTCCCTGACGATCAGTGCAATCACCATACAACGCTGAACCTTGCAGTTGTGAGAGTATATGGAAAAGCAAACACACAGCCATTGTGCTGAGATCATATCGACATGTTTCAAGTTTCAACCTTTCTTTGCAGCATTTAACAGCAGTGTCAATTCAGTTGCATGTTCATACTTTTATAGCTAGAGTTAAATGTTGTTTGTTTAAATTTATACCTGCATCATTTACAAAATTTCAGTCTTATGATCCGCCTTAAAGTTTTGTTTTTTTTAAACAAGCTTGGACATAAAACACCTTGAGGAACTATTAGGATGGGATGCAATGGTCGACTTTTCAACAAGGGGTAACGCATGTTTGGATAACTGCCTTACAAATAGAATAGACTTGTTCTCAAAATGTTATCCTTTCCATATGTTAACTTAAACAGACCACATGGGGGGTTATTTTACCAGCAGGAACGAAACTAAAACCTATGCGCCGAAAGGTTGAATTTTGGGATTGTAGAAAGCATCGAAAGGAAGATTTCCACAAAGCTTTAGCAGAAGAAGATTGGGAGGATGTATCGCAGTCCACGAATGTAAATGACGCTGTGAATTGTCCAACCTCGTTCCCAGGGTATTTGCTCTTGGGAAGCAAAGACCCTGGTGGACGCTGGTCACGTGACCCATAGAAAATTGATAGCCTCAGAGGGGGATGGAAAGGTCTCATATTACATGTTTCCACTTCCGCACTTCACACTTCGATTGCAAGAAGTGGCCGTGCTGTACAATAATCTTTGAGAATCATATATTCTTCAAAATTCTTGCTAAATTGGTTTCTGTTTGCCGTTTTAAATTATACAAACATGGTAAAATGCAGATTCTTGTACTAACAGACAAGTCAGCAAATCAAGCAACGAAAACGTATGACCGTATGGTTTGAAATATTTGCGTTTTTAATATTCTCTCGGGGTTCGGGCGCAATATTTTCATTTCATACGTACGTTTCTGTCCTGTCTCTGCCTCTGGTTCAGATATTTACAATATTCTTATAATATGCCATTGAATTGTTGTCATATAGAAAGGAAACGGTATAAATTTTGTAAAATAGAGGTATCAAAAGCGACTGACAAAATTGTTTGGAATCGACACTCGACAGTGCACTTTTTTGTCTTCACGACTACCTGTTTGTTGAGCCAAAATATTGCACAGAATCTCCTATAATAAATTATAGCTATCGCCATTCATCCTCCCACCCTGAATGCAAAGGAATGATATCCGAAAAGATTTAGCAAAGTATTTGTTATTATATCTGGTACGAAGTGTCCCTATACGTTTTATCAGGGATATATATTTATATATACATAATTCATAAACTGTATATGCGCACCAAGTCTCGCTCATAGAATTACTTAATGAGTTTTATTAAGCCTTTTAAAGTTTCTATTGATACTGATAGATAGGTTGTTTGCTTACAGTTACGAAGTATCATTTGGTGAAACCTCTAAAATTTCAATTACAGTTACGACACAGTATAGGGGTCAATACGATAAATATTAAAGACTTAAAGTTGATTTAAATATTGATGACTCACAGCGGCATTATACAAGTCGAAAGAAGCTGGATTTTAAGTTGGATTATTCTTCAAATAATGCCTGGGCATTAATACCAATACCAATGAAAGGTCTTTATAAGATTTATAATGTTTACTGCAATATATGATATAATTTAGTCTAGTGCACATATCGTCCTAGGACCTAGATATTCAAGTTGTACCGCACGCACCGAGGAGTCTTGGCGTGTGATAACAGTATACTGTAGCCCTTATCTCTTCTGTGCTGTAGCTGTACTTCGACATATATCATTCTTGATCATTGAGCTGTTTCAGCAATGTAAATAAAAGGAATAACGGGTTTTAATCCTGTGCTTACTGCAATTCACAGTCAAAACAGCACTATTGTTTTTATATACACAGTTGGCAATATGTTCAGTACTTCAGTTGGGAAATCAATAGCCTACGAAATCAAAGGATCCTGTTATAAAATAAATCCTTTGTTTTAATTTGAATATCGGACAGGATACATTTCAACTATAAACAACCATATCATATCGTTCGTTTTATATAAATACCGTTTGATCGATCAGTCGGTGTAGAAGATATCAGATATGTATGTTTATACGGCGATCTGATGCGTGCTCACTAGCCAGGCGCGTGTGGAGTTTTTCCTTGCAAGTGAAATATGATCCAGCTTCTCGCTTGAAATGTACCGCAGCACTTATTATTGATGACATTCAATATAGCAGGAAATCTTGTCATGATGAGTACGAATGTAGAAGAGTATAAATCATGTTTATTAATACATGTAAACTGAAGTATACAGCACTAATGCATCTGGCGAATGTCAACTACTACATTCCCACCCCTCCCAGATTGACAAAACAACGCTAATTAAAAATCTGCTAGATTTTAGCAGATCACGTGACCAGCGTCCACCAGGGTCTTTGCTTCCCAAGAGCAAATACCCTGGGAACGAGGTTGTGAATTGTCTTGAACGTAAGATCATGGATCATATGAATAAATGTATGTAATTAATGAGGAAATTTTATCCCCAAGGCAATTTGCGTACAAGCAGGGGGAAGTTGTACAAACGCTCTGTTAACTATTCAGAACAAAGTACTCAGCTTCTTAGACAGAGCGGACTGCAAAGCAGTTAGACTGTTTTCTATGGATTTTAGTAAGGCTTTCGACTCAGTGAAACATTTACTCCTCTCGGAAAAGTTAAAAATAGGTACGCAGCGCGTACATGTTGCATGCCAATGAACCTTATGATGCGCGCGCTTATAACGATGCAAGTTCAAAATTTTTATTTCAATTACACTACTGTCATTTATCGCAATGAGCATTGAAATTTTTGGGGTTTCAAATTTCTCTAGGTGGGGCGGGAAAACGTTTGGGGGGTGCACAGGTTTTTCTGGGTTTTTTGTTTTGGGGGGTGCGTACTCCTCCGCACCCCTCCATCCGTCTGTGTTATAAGCAAATATTTGCCTAAATCTAGGCTTGCAGATACAGTACAACTTTCTGACACGAGACATGTATAGAAAGTTTTAATTCATTAGTAATCTAATGGAACGATATATAACGTTTGATAATGATAATCAACAAAAATAGTACAATACTAAATAAGATTTATTTTGGATGATGGGTACTCTATATGCAAAACTGAAATTAGAGTATGGATTACAGTCAATTTTTCAATATATAAAATAAGTCTATAAGTCTGTTATACGAGCAATGGACTTGATATGCATCATAATCAACATCTTCAAACTTAAACAGGGTAGAACATGCACTGTAATACGCAATAATACGTGTTCTATTGTCATAGAAAAGTGACTGGTCTTTTAGTTTTCACTAGCTGAATGTTCGTTATTTATAATTCCCGTTGTTACTGACCATTTTGGGCTCGATTCTGACTATTTGAACAGGTGCAATGTACCATACAACAAAGTACTTCTTCAAGTACTGTGCATCTTTCTTAATTATCAAGTTTTAGCTTTTCTTTGTACTGTATGTGCGACTTCGTTGAGCAGCTTTTCGCTTTAATTAACATGTTTTGGTATCAGAGCCAGGTGCAATGTGCCTTACAACAAATATCCAAGTTGTATCTTGAAGTACTGTGCATCTTTCTTAATTTTCATGTCTTCCACAATGAATTTTCAGAATACATAACGAACACAACTGTAGACGTTTTCTTTGTACGTGCGATTTCGTTGAAGCAATTGGTAGCTGAAATGAATTGTTTCATTTTCGCATATTAATTGACATAAGATGATATCATTCAATATAATTTATCCACCAATGTTGTCAGTATTCTTGTATAGTACATCTTTGGTATATCTGTAAACATTAATGCAACAGTATTAGTGAATGCAATTAACGTAACGTGGATAAGCCATACAGTCGGAGCTTTGTTGGTGATATGACTAGATGTGGTAATAAGACGTAGCAACATACCAAGTATCTATTTTGAGTACTTTTGTTGACTGAAGTTATCATTAAAGTGACCATGATTAATGTATAGAGATATCTAAAAAAGAAAAAACCCAATTAAACACAAAAATACATGGAAGGGAGAGGGGGAAAGAGATAAAAAGAAAACTTACCTAAATGTATAGCCATCGTCCACACAATGACTTAATTTTATAACATTGACAGTGGCACAGCGGCTTGCGTTAATAACACTGGGAGTGGCGCAATGGCTTGCCTTAATAACATTGGCAGTGGCGGAATGGCTTGCCTTAATAACATTCGCATGCAGTGGCACAATGGCTTGCTATCTTTGCAATACCTAATTGAACGGTATATAATTATTATTTCTATGTCCTAAGAGAAGCCCATATTGCTTTATGATCACTAAAGTATGTTTCTAGAATACCAGCTTCAATTTCCTCTTCAATTAAATTTGTGTATAAATGATCAATTAACGTTCTGTTGTCGGTTGTAAAGCCTGCTATCAGTTGCCTGTAATGATTTTGTACAACCATCAAATTGTAGAGTGACTGTCGATCAGATTCTACCATCCAGTTGACATTGAAATCTCCAATTATAATGTTTTGTGCAGAAGAATCTTCATCAAGTACGCTACGTAGTGAAGACAGTAGACGTGATATAGCAATATTGGGTGAACGATATACTCCAATTATATTCAAATGCGGATTACTTTCTGTTTTAATAATTGTGAACTCGATTCCATTGACGTTGTGAGTATAAGGGTATCCTTCTTTTAAAGGGACTCGGCTATAAACAGCAGTTCCACCGTATGGACGTCCTGGACCCGTACCTTGGGAAACATCATTTCTGAACAACCTGTAGCCATCAATGTTGTATATATCGTCAGTGTCCGAGGAGTTAAACCTTGTTTCAGTAAATATCACAATATCCATAGACGAGTAATTAATATCTTTTCGAACATCTTCAATGTGTTTATGCAGAGATCTTGCATTGAGGTAACAAACTTTCAAATCAGATTGATCCAACATATAAAGTGGTTTGAAACAAAGATTCAAACTTTGTTCGGTTCTTAAGATTTTCATTTCCTTGACAACTCTTTGATCAACAGAGATCTTGTCTTCACATAGGTCAGTGATGTATAATCCTTCTATTGTTGTAACTCGACTTAAAGCAACATAATGAATGTGAGGAAAAGCCCTGTTGCTGTTTAGGTTTACAACAATCTGTGTTTGAGTATCACCTTGTGATCTATGAACAGTTTTTGCTGATGCCGGTCGCAAAGGAAACTGTTTTCTAACAACTTGAGCAGATTTCGTTCTACCAACTGGAAATTGGGTTGTGACAGGTTTAATTGGTGTCCATGTGCTTTGAATTCCTCTAACATAAAGCGTTCTGTTTTCGTGACGAGTTTTTCTACCAACGTCTTCATAATCAAATTGGACCCAGATAAGACCCGAAGGTTTATTCTCATCAGTGAGCTGTATCAACTTTATAATGTTACTCGCCCCATTTGTAAGACCATCATCAGTTCGCACATTTGTTGCAACTTCTGTACGTTGCCCAACAGCAAGTTTTAGCTTGTGAGCTAACTGTTTAGAATTTCTTAACGGAACATAAGGTATTTGCCTCATTATTTTTTCCTTAAGTTCAGCTGAAGCTGCTCCAATAACACTATCTTGAGCTTTAATTGTATATCTATTATGAGTAAATGATTCATATACTTGTTCATTATATTTGTCTACTAAAGCATTTTGAATAAACAAGCGTGGAGCTTCTTGAGGACAATTCGATTCCTGAACACATCTTTCCTTCAGCTTTTGAAGATCAGTAGTTGTATGTTTACCTTCTCGTAACCTGTTTAAGATTTCAGCAAACATTTTACTTTCTCTTTGTCGCATGATCTCATCAAGTTCAAACATTCTAAAATATTTTTTCCATAAATTTGGAGCAAGAACACTATAATAGTTTAAAGACTGGAGATCAGTGAAAATGTAGCCATCCATGACAGGTTTAAGTTGAAATAAGTCACCGATTGTGATGATGCTAACGCCACCAAAGTCGTCTTTGCTTCCTTTTAAATCTTTTAAACGGTTATTTAACTGTATTGTAAACATGCTGTTTCCAACCATTGATATTTCATCCAGTAATATCAATTTTAATGCACCCAGCTCACATCGTAAAGTGTTCAACCTACCAGAGTCCAGTGGCTTATAAATTTTAAGCGATTGGCTTGCTGGAATTGATAAGGCACTATGGATTGTGTTTCCTTTAATTAGATAAGCTGCTTTTCCTGTTGGAGCAAGCAATAATACTTGAACGCGACGAAAGTCTTCGCCAGCTCGTTTGTTATAGTGCTTTAAAGCAGCCTGATAAATTGACTTAATCAAGTGAGATTTACCAACCCCTCCACTTCCACTTAAAAAGGCATAAAATGGATTATCAGATATCTTCATTAAATGTAAAGCATGATAAAAAAATTCCCTTTGTTTCTTGTTTAGCATTTGGACCAAACGTCGGTATTCATCATCTTCCATTTCATTTAAAATGAGTGGTTCATTATTAGGTAACCTTGATGGGATACCCAAGTCTTCAGAGACATCATATGTTTCATTTAAATCTGGATGTGTATCTGTATTACCTTCGTTTTCATCCCGACGTTCAGTGTCTTGTGTAACTGGTGCTATTGTGTCATACGCATCATCATCACATTCTTGTAAGTGATGTTGAATTTCATTTAAATCTTCACTACAAACCGCATATTCTTGCATTTGTTCACTGATTTCATCACGACGAGCTTCGTAATGTTCTTCAAAGGAAGAGTAAGCTCCCTTTAAATCGACCTGTTCATTTCGCCATGGAGTGAAAAGCATGATCAACTCACGATAATGTTTTTCTGGTTGAGATTCTTTGTTAAACCAAACACTGCGGATAATTCTTGCTTGTGATCTTTTTTTGATAGACTTTTTAGATGAAACACAACTTTCAGTGTTTTGAACACCTAGGTCATCATCATTATTTTCATCTTCATCTTCCAAAGGAAGGTTGTCAATATCTGATTTTTTAACAGATTTCTTATACTTGTTCAGCCCAGATGAGTCGTACCAAGCTGCCCAGTCAGCTAATGTTATATTTTTTAAACTGTCTGGTCGTTCTACATATCGTTTCAGAAGTCCACCAGAGTGAATTTCTTCAGACTCGTCTGACATCTTCTCAATCTCACTGAGAGGTTTCAATAGTTCAACACGATCACTTGGAGGAGATGTGTTAATGAATACAACATTTCGAGAAGATTTTCTCATGGGAAGTTGCAGAATGAGGTACACTGCTTCTTGTGCACTTATTTCAACAGAGTTTAAAAACTTGTTGCCAATGTCACGAACCTGTTGTTTGATGGTGGAATTACCTTCCTTAGCTTCAGCACATGCGTTACGTAACAAGTCACTCATTCCTTTTTGAGCCTTCGAAATATAGGAAACAATGTACATTGCACAGGCATATACATCCAGCACAAATTGAATGTCCATGTTCGCTCTCCATGCTTGGAGGCAAGCAGGATTATAATTATTAATCCTTAATTCATTGGGACTTCTTTTTAGAAATATTGTTGGACAATTTAGTGATGACCGAATTGCAAGAATATATTGATATTCTGAAACATCTAGTTCTTTTAGAAGGTGATCAAATGTTACGTCTTCTCCGTCTTTTAAATCATTTAGTTTATTCTTAATATTTTTCCACAACTCTTTTCTGGCTCTTATGACAGTTTCAGAAGCATTGTCATCAAGTGGATAAAGTATCTGTGTTGATCTCATGGGTGGCTGAGGATAATTGAATCTACAAACTTTTTTGGAGTTTTTTCGGCATGTGTGAGAATGTCTATGAGTTTGTCTGTTTACAAGATCAAATAATTCAGTGTCATTATCAGGCTTTCTACAAGTTATTATTTGGTCAATGAAATTTACTACATCTTCATCTTTATCAACACCAAATACAGGTGCATTTTCAAGCCATATGAGCATATGGATGTGAGGCGAGCCTCTCTGTTGGTATTCAACCCTGTAAAACCAATCTTTCAGTTTCCCTAATGGGGCAATTTCACTCATTAAAAAATCTTTTAAGAAAGTATTAAATTGGTAATCAAAATGCCTTGCACAAGTTACTGGGTCACTTTGAATTAGTCTACACTTTTCATCCCAATTTAAATTATCTAATTGTTCATCACTATAGTCTTTGTGATCAACAAGCTTACCAAGGATTCTTAGTAAATGATTCCATTTTGTTTCAGCAGATGAAAAACTACAAAATAATGATGCAGGTCCTAACTGCCGAATCATAGCAAACAAATCCTTTTTTGCTTTTTCAAAGTAAGGTGGGGAACCTCTCAAAGCTGTTAAAAATTTGTATCCTTCATCATGGCAAATGAGATTTGTTAAACCTTCTGGCGTTTTCAAATCACCAGCAGTAAGTGTTCTGTTTCCCATTTTACACTTGCGAATAGCAAGCTGCGATTGCCCCAGCAATAATTTCATCTGCATTTTCTTAGTTTTAAAAAATATGTTCTCAATACACATTGCAGCTCTTCGATCAGACCGTCTAAGTTCTGATTTACATATTTCACTGTAATAAACACGGGTCAATCTTTGCTTCTCATCAGGCCGCTTTTGACCTAAGAATATTCCTGGATAAGCTAGTTCCTCTGAATACTGATCTCTAAATATACTGAGTGGTCTACTACCTTCACCAGGTGCCACATTGTATATATGCTGTCTTTCAGTATCATCTACAAAATCAGTAGGTGTAAGCATACTGTCTGTTACACCTGCAGGAATTTCTGCTTCATCTTCACTCCATTCATCTTCTGAAGATGCTGAATTAGTTTGATCAACTGTAGTATTTTCATTGACACTATTATTAGGTGTTGGAACATCAAAGTATGATAACCAATGCTGATCAAAAGTTATTCCTTGTTCTCGATATAGTTCACTAGTATTTACCAACCAAGCTGCAGCTTGCATCACTTTATTAGGCCTCACATTCAAAGACAAGGCAGAACTCTTATATTGCAGTCGACGTTTTAATTGAACTTTAATAGTCCCAGTATCTTGTGGCAACCTGGGTAGCATGTTAACGGTATTACATATGTCTGCTGGTACATTCACAACATTACCAGTAATTTTAAGTTGCCGTCCTCTCGGAGCTTGCATTATTTTTTGAAATGCCAATCTTGGAGCTATAAGTCTGCATTCTAATTCATTCAAATCAAAGAAGTCAGGTTTTTCTGGAAACTTCAAGCCATTTGAAACTGCAGATGGTGGCACTTTCTCCTTTTTAAGATGTTTGTCACATGTCAAACACAGCCATTCAATATTATCCACACTTTTAATGCCCTGTAGATGTTTAGTAGAATTTGGATTGGACAATCGAAGTCTCTCAGCAGGACAAACACTGTGCTTATACCATAATTGATCACAGCATGAACATATATACAGAGGACCTGTTGATACAGATTTATGGAATTTATGTAT
>CACRXK020004311.1:0-32245 GCA_902702795.2 Paramuricea clavata | reverse complement strand
GCAATTATTAGTTTTTTTATATGACTAGTAATCCAAGGATTTTTTTTAGATTTTGTTTTTTTGTTTTGAATTGGGGCATGTTTATCTAGGACTTGTAAGAAAAGTTGTTTCCAAATTTCCCACATAGTGTCAGGATTGTCTGCAAAAAATAGACATGTTCCCATGTTTGAGTTCCTAGGTCTTGTAAAACTGCTGTTCATTGAATTTTTTCATATTTCTAATTTCAATTATGTTATCATTATCTTTGTGTCGAATGTTAATCTTTCTTATGCCATAAATGAGACTGTGGTCACTAATTCCAGTATGTATTACACCACATTTGGATATTTTTCCTGGTTCATTGGTAATAAAATGATCAATAAGTGTTGAGGATGTCCTAGTGATCCGTGTGGCTTTATCAATTATCTGGGATAATTGATAAATTTCGAGTAAAGATTTAAGTGTCTTAGTTGGATGGTCAGGAATAGACTTAAAAAGGTCGCAGTTAAGATCACCCAGTATATAGATTTCCTTGTTTTCATTATCAATCTTTTTTGATAGGTTTTCAAGATGGATAAAAAAATTTGATGAAGCATCTGGGGGTCTATAAACCGTAACAACCACAAATGGTCTGCTATGCGGTTTAGTTATCTCTATGCATATAGCTTCTAGATCGGCTGGTATAAGATCTTGTCTGATTTGATAGTTTATAGAATTACGTAGGTAAATGCAAACACCACCACCATTTCTAGACCTATCTTTTCTTATAATGTCATACCCATCTATATGAATCATACCATCAGTTATGGTTGAATTAAGTCTGGTCTCACTAAATGACATTATATCGAGTAATTTGTTTGACATAGTTAAGTTAATTTCATCAAATCTTTTTGGCAAGCTTACTATATTTAAAAAAGCCATTTTAAATCCACGCTGATTGGGAAGACAATTAATTTTATCCGAAAAATCGCTACCCATTTCTGTTTCATTATGTATTTGACTATGTTCTATTTTAGTATGTAATAATGGATTACTTTCTACTGTTGTATCATTTTTGCAACGTGTGCTAGATACGTTACGCATGTTGTCCAGTCCTTTGGGCAACTCGATTGCCGCCTGCCTTGTCGAAAAAACCTACTACTATCATAGGTGGTCTTTCCAGATCTTATTGATCTTAAGTATGCACACAAAGTTTTTCCAAATGCTTTATCACCTGTATAGTTTAGGTGACGATTTGATCTGTTTAACATGGACTGATCAATGTTACTATTGTCAATAAATGTTATATTGTGCTTTTTGCATAATTCATGCACTAGATTGTTAAATTCTGTTATTTTAGAATGAGGAACCTTATTGTCATACCTCTTTATGACGCTTGAGACTGCGACATTCTCAGCTTTAGATTTAGGTTCAACAACAAGATCCTACATCTGCTTAGCTGCCTCCTTTGCATCATCAGATACCAGGTTGTTGGTACCCACATGAAGAATGATACTGCGTAATCTTCTTTCACCACAGTCCTTTCGTAGATTTGTGTGAATATCCTTTATCTTGCCACCTCGGTACGTCTTGCAAACAGTTTTTGCTTTTGCAGCATATGAAAGTTTATCATTGTTTATGTTTTTGGTCATCGAGTCTCCAATTAACAAGGTATCTTGTTGATCTTGACTTCTCTGTGCTGATGTGCTGATGTTTTGATCTTTTTTGCCTTCATCTTGCTTGGTCCTAGTGTTCTGGTTTGGATGAGTATCTGGCTGTGTTCCAGTGTTTATCGTCATATTGTTAATAGATTCTGGGCTATCTTGAATTGAGATATCATTTGACGATTCGTTTGATAAGGTTTCATCCTCAAGGATTTCAAAGCTATTTGAAACAGCAGCTGCATAGTTTAGTTTCGATGCTGAAGATGTTGGTTTGATCACGTTCGATTTTTTTTGCTTTTCAATTTCAATCCAATCATTTTGCTTCATATCCAAAACATTTTTCAGTCGATCATTGTCAACAGAAATCTGCTCAATGACACATTTAAGTTCGTCGATCTCGTCCGCCATTTTGTTGTTTGTTCTAGATAACTCGGTTATGGCTTTTTTCGATTCGTTTAAGTGCTTCTCGGTTTGACATTCGCTTTCATTTTGCCTGTTTGCCAATCGAACGATAACGTTGTTCATCTCGATAATTTTTTCTTTTAAACTCGCAATTTCCGCATCTCTAGAATCACACGTATTGCATGTTTCATTTGGCTTCGAGGTTGTTGTTGTTGTGTCCACGTGGTTATCAGTGTTTGAAGAATTTACGGCCAATTTCTTTACTATTAAATCTGATAAGGCATCAACGACCGAGGAATTATCATCTTTAACAACTGATAGCTTTTTTGAGCTTGGTCCATGCCACTTTATGGTGACACTTTCGTTGGTAAATTGCTTAGTATCTCCACCCGGCGATGTCCATTTACCACTGAGAAGCAACGCTTCGTCGACAAACCGTTTAAGTTGGATATTACTTCCACTCCAGAGAAAATTCTTCTCGCTTTTACTCAACATTTGGCTTAGCTTCATTATATTTTGGTTTTCGGCTTGTAATTGTTTAGAATTACTTATATTATCAATCTCAACAACG
The DNA here is from genome assembly GCA_902702795.2 of Paramuricea clavata. Taxonomy (NCBI): domain Eukaryota; kingdom Metazoa; phylum Cnidaria; class Anthozoa; order Malacalcyonacea; family Plexauridae; genus Paramuricea; species Paramuricea clavata. The sequence goes on along the minus strand of CACRXK020004311.1, from coordinate 29,650 downwards.
GAGCTCGAAGAATGCTTACGTTCCGCCATCTTGGGTTAGGTTAGGGTTGACTATTCGTACTATTCGTCGACTATACGCGGACTATTCGCACTATTCGTCGACTATTCGCGGACTATTCGCACTATTCGCGGACTATTTGCACTATTCGTCGACTATTCGCACTATTCGCTTCACTATTCTAGTTTTATCAATTGCCGTCCCAACTGCCCAACATAAAATAAATTCCTGGATTCTCATCACCGCCCGACTGAATTTTAAAATCCTCGTGAAAATGTTTTATATTTTGTTATACAATATAAATGTACCGCCCGACAAAATAATTCAATACAGTTAATTTTTTAATATTTTATATAGGGTTTTTATTGCCATTTTAAATTTCCAATTTGAAACAAACAGAATTTTGAATGAAATTTCATTGTATTTTAAAGAAATTCAGTCATTCTGTCAGTGTTCGTGGAGATACGAACTATTGATATATAAATTATATAAATATAAAATATAAAAAATAAATCTCCCACTGTCTTTGACATTTCAAAGTGTAGACTGTGTCTAGTGATGAGAATCAAGGAATTTATTTTATTTGTTAATATAAACCAAGCCCGTTTAGCTGCCTTAAAACGGTGGTTTAATAAGCTCAAAATACAAAGCATGCAAGTCTATACTATAGATTCATCATCAGTCAACAACCAAACTGAAAGTTTTGAACCTTATAGAACGATAGTTTTTATTTCTTTACAACTATACATATTCAACGGGTATATAAGAGTTTAACTGTTATTTGATAATTACTGCATCAACCGGCCCCTAGTTCATACTTTGGAGGTACGTATATCTATCAAGTATCTTTGGTTCAGAACATGACGGGCCTATATGAAAATCCCACCGTTCGATTCAGTGAAGAAATATCTCCTAATTTCTATCGATAGTTTTAGTAAAATGTCAACATTATTGCGATTTATGGTCTTTGAAAGTCAAGCGAGATCGTATATTATCAAATTAATACGCATGTAATTGTCTGAACGAAAATATAGACTAGCCCATACCTTTCGCTGATCATAACTTCAGCCCCTTTGGACGTATCTTCTTTGTTAAATATTCTTGTACGAATCGCTATCAAAAACACTACTTAGAGTGTTATTTTTCAGCTTGTATCTTTAAATTTGCTTCTTTTATTATGGTATTGCATTTCTGGTCTGACTTGACGTGAACTAATTTCAAAACGTCAAAACATTTGGTTAATGATTAACATTTAACCGAATTTAGCCGTTGATTGACAACTACATAAAAATACTAACCAATCCGTTTTTTCCGTTCACCAGCGGACGGGTAATTCAAAAACCCCTAGTTTTGCGGCAGACGGTATTTCCTTTGCTTCCCTAATTTTCGCTGCCCGTAGAAATACCGCCGGCCATTCAGGCTACATCATATGAACATCTCATCGTCATCGCTCACTAGAGTGGTCGATCCATTTCGATGTGGTGCACCGCATGATGAGATAATGAGAACACCAGTCATAATAACTTCGCGCCATCCTAACCCAAACTGTCCTACTTCCTTTTCTACCCGGTCACACAATAAAATACAATGTAATTAATATTATTGCTAATTCATCAGGAGTTTGTTCCAAGCATTACACTAACCAATACTATGACAATGGGTATGTTGCTGATTGCCAGTCCGCGCGCGGTTTATTGCATTTTTGCAATGCATTGTGGTATCGCTGGGGGGCAAACAATTTGAAAAACAACTATAAATATATGCATATTTCTTTGTTTTTAAAAAAAGTGTTTAAATATTTATGATATGGCTTTAATTCCTATTGGTAGAAGAGAAGTTAGAGTTCGAGGTGATGGCCACTGCTTCTACAGAACTGTAGCACGAGCTTTAAACGGTAAAACGGATCGAAATTATTCGAAAGTGAGATCGCTTTGCAACGCCGTGATAGAAGACTTCCCCCAAGTTTTTATTCCTTTGCTTTTTACTCATACAACAGTAGAGGAACATCTTAAACATAGTCGTAAGGATGGTACATGGGCCGAAACGGCCTATCAGTCTTATCAAGGGCCTCATTATTTGTGAAAAATAACTTTCTTAGTAATGAAAATATCATGCAACAATCTTTAGAATTTGTTGACCAACTGTCCACTACAACATCTGAAAGAGATGTTATCAACAATATTACAACTGCCCAACACACCACTTAATGCTGGCATGAATTTCGGCACTTGTTGGTTACTGGCAAAAAAATGAAAGGACTTTTTACAAGACAAAAGACAGTAGAAAAAAATCCTAATGGAGATGTGAGTAAAACTGTTAAAAAAATTTTAACTCCTTCAAGACCAATTGAAAATAAAAAATGTCCAGTGGCTATTAAGTATGGCACAGAGATGGAGGATGAAGCAAAAACATCCTATTTTAGGATTATGAAAAAACAACACATTAAGTTTGAATTCAGTGAAACTGGCTTGGTTCTAAGCCCTGATCATGGATGGGTAGGAGCAAGTCCAGATGGAATAAGAGAGTGCCATTTTTGTGAAGATACACTTGTTGAATTTAAGTGTCCTTACACAGGTAGAGATATGGATCCTAAATCTGCATTTTTGTTGGATACTGTTGGTGGGGCAATTAATGAAGCCGGTTTTCCATATATTCGCAAGAACCACATTCACTACTTCCAAGTGCAGACTAGAATGGCAGTGTGTGGCCTGAAGCAGTGTGACTTTGTTGTTTTTACCAACATGGGAATCTATATAGCAAAAGTAGAATTTGATGAGGAATTTTGGAAAAGTACAATCGGTACTGTTAAATTGTTTTACACTAAAAAAATAATTTCAGCTCTTTTATTGCAAATTCAAGGGAGCAATGATCTAGATTTACCAAATAGCATGTAAATTGAAAGTTATATTTGATTGTTAATCTAAATATTTTTTCATTTTCCTGAAATGTGTGTGGTTATAAATAAAAAATAGCAATAGTATAATAGCACTAAGCTGATCTGTTTGTGACAAACAAACTATCAAAGACTTCAAAGAGTGGTTATATGGTAATAATTAATATTACTTGATTAACATTTAAAGTCTCTGCCATAAAATAGAGTTAAATATTGTATAAACACAGCCAGTTTTGCTTTAAATATTATTCAAATTATATGAAATATCCCATAAATTACTTCAAGTGAATTCAACATTGTTACTGTTATAATTCTGTAGTTTACTTGATTAGCTACTTTTGAAGGTTGGATAATGCTGCACGAACCAGGATAATACGATCCAACATCATCTTTAGCAGTAATGGGATTACTCCAGACAAAATTCGGAAATGTTTCAGCCTTAAAATGGAGGAAAGCCGAGGTCCTCTGCAATAGGCTGGAGAAATAAGTTGAATTTTCTTAAATGCTAGCAAATCCCGGATCAGAAAGCCTTTGTCGGCCATTACAGCATTGCACTCTTTTAAAAAATTAATCAGTCCTGAATTTCTGACAATTTCTTTGTCAGAAGTACTCCCAGTCCAAAGTGGTGGGGGGAGAAAGGAAATGACGCCAGTAGGTGTTATGCCTACAAGTAACTTAACTTTGTTGTAGTGCTTGTAGCTACTCCATGTAGTTTTTTGACTTTAAGGAACCAATGGCTTTTGAATGTAAAATTCACAACAATCAATGATCACCCGAATGTTAGGAATTCTTTGGAACTGTTCTGGTAATACACTTTTTATCTCACCTCGACTTGGCCTGGGAACAAGGAATGATAACTCTTCTGATAGGAAGATAATCCAGGTATTATAAATACGAGACACCTGGATCACACTGATTCCAAACGTGTCAGCAAGAAAGTGAACATCAAAACCCTTTCGTGTTCTTACTAATGTAAGAACAAACTCCACCCAGCATGACAAGAGTCTGGTTTGGGCCCGTCTCTTTTCCCTTCTTGAACCTGGTGTATCAACAGATCCTTTCCAATAGCGTAAAGACTTTGTCTTTCCCTTTATCAAATCAAACACTAAGTCCAGATTTTCTCTAGTGACCCCTGTGTATCTAAAACAGTTCCTATTAGATGTAGCCTGCTTGACGAACAGTTCTCTTCGAGATTTCTTTCCATTCTCCTCAGATACATCTATTTCAACTGATGTGTCATAATCATTTGATATTTCATCTGAACCATTAAAAAACAGTGATGAAAAACTACTGCTCGACTCGCTAAAATCGTCTTCTGGTTCTTTCTTCACGTTATTATGGATATGACTGCAATAAATTTCCTTAGATAGGGTTGATACTGACTGTGATTTAGCATGCGATACATCAAATTCTGAATAGTCTGAATAGGAATCTGACAAGCAAATGTTACTTCGACGTTGTCTTTTAGGTTTAGGAGCCAAACTTTCCGGGTTTGGACGGGTTTTCTTCTGTTTATCAGGACAATAACCTTTTAGATAAAGCTTTGGATCGGGGCATTCCTCGGATCGGTAACCTGCTTGAAAGTGGTTCGAACAAACCTTCGTATTTGACGTGACTTTGAAGTGCTTACGATTGAGCAATTTTCTCCATTTTACGATATCTTTCTGAGTTTTTGGTAAGTAAAATCTAAGAATACCAACATGTGGTTTGATCATTTGTTTTTCCGGGTATCTGCGATCGTTTGAACAGCCATGAACTGCACAATAATCACCTTTTGCCATACTTTCGTTGTAAAGCTAATACATTGTTTGCCCCTCACCGATACCACAATGCATTGCAAAAATGCGAAAAACCGCGCGCGGACTGGCAACCAGCAACATACCCATTGTCCCGAAAATTGATGAAGTGATCCCTTTTGTCGAGGACAACAACACTGATCTCGTTTTTATTACTGAAACGTGGCTCACTGATTTAATTAATATTAATTGCCTTCAGATACCAAGTTATAATCTAATATGTAAAAATAGGTACGCTAGGCGTACATATATCTGCGCAAAGGAATTGCATCGATGCTATGAGAAAAATTCCATGCACAATTATTGAGTAAACATTTATATATTTTTGAAGTGACTACCGGCTATTTAGTAAACTGCTGGCTATACAGCCGGCTATGAAGTAAAATGCTGGCTATATAGTGGTTTCCTTCGCAACCGCTCTTTATGTCGAGGTTTTCTCCCCAGAAGCAGTTGCTCACCCGAGCACAACGTTCCATTCCCTTTGTCTTACGTTAGCCAATCAGATTTAGCGACATAAATATCTAAATAAATTTAGCAACATAAATATCTTATCAAGTCCAAGGGAATAACTGCTAACCGTGACCTTTTGAAAGTTAGAAAAGGTGGGAAAAAAAGTTTAAAAAATTATTTAAGAAGAAAATATGCTAAGTCAGACAAAACACAACCCGACCCGGACTGTTTCACTTTCCGCACCCAACGCTTTTACCGTATGCGCTAACGGCAAACTCGGTAAAAGCTTGTGCAAAGAAAAGTTTTCATGTTTAACTATAGTGACTATATAGCCGACAATTTACTATATACCCGGCTGTATTGTCACTTTGTTTATATTTGATGATATGATAAAGAATGTTCAGATTGCAGTCTCTTCTCTACCACAATCAACTGTCAGAAAGCCACCATTTTTATAATAAAAACAGACAGAATAAGAGTTACAAAATCGGCATTTATTAATGTATTATGTATAATGATGTATTCATGTATGCTCTATAAAATGAAAAAATACACACAATCTGTAAATAAATTTTATTAACTTTAACTCAACTTATGAGGCAATCCTATAATTAGGAGATGTCCTGTGACTAATGCTCTATATTTCGTCCTGTATAAAAAAAATTTAACGTAACATAATAATTCTGAAATCTAAATGATGTGACTATAAATGTACCATATATTAAATAAAATAATTATGAATATATGAATAAACTATCGATATTATTAGAAAAGCATGCACGGTCACTCACGAAAAAGCTTTGCGATGTTACTTTGGGCTAGGATATAACAAAAAGTTTTTTATCGGACAATTTAGCAGTCAGCGAAAGTCAAACAAACAATTTCTCGTCACACTTGTAGAAAGCCGCCATCTTTGTTTTACGGCCTGTTCGCAGGCGTACAGCCCTAATTAGTCGACTTGAGAGTTTAACGCACGCACCCACCCACAACTCGATAGCATGGTATCTAGCACTACGCGCAGATACAAAAATCGTTCATCTGAAGCACACGGAGGGGTATGTCTCTATATCAACAACTCTATTGAGTTTAATGTGCTGGAAGACCTACATGATCCCGATTTTGAAGTTCTTTAGGTCCGCATAACATCCCACGGGGTTTTTCAAGCATTATCATTGGCAAGGTATATCATCCTCCGAGTGCCGATGCCGAATCCATGTGGGAGTATCTACTCAAATCTCTCACAGAAATTGAAGGTCAATATCCAAATTGCGGGCTACAGCTAGCTGGTGACTTTAACCGTCTTGACATAAAGTCCCTCTTAATTAAGGCAATTCAAAATGAAAAGTTCACCTTCCCACAAGAAAGGACCAAACTCTATTAGATTTAATTTAATTGACTCCCTGTCAATTCACCCTCCTTTCGGACTTTCTGATCACAATGTTGTTACTTACCTTATACCCAAAAGTAAGACCTGCCCAAACCCAAAAAGTAGTTCAGAAAAGAGACACTCGCCGGAAAAGCGAATTGGGGAGATACGATAAATTGGTCCCTAATTGAATCTGCATATTTCGTGAGGGACTGTAGGAAAGCAAATCTCCCAAGCAACAGAGGGCTAACAACCTATTGCACAAAGATAAGACCTATACTGGAATACGCGGCACCAATCTGGGCTGGTTTACCATATTACCTAAAGGAGGATATCGAAAGAGTACAAAATCGCTGTCTAGATTGTGTCCAGAAGAAACTATTTAACAAGTAAAGAATATGATAATATACTAAATTCAGAAAATCACCCATGTAAAAGATTGATTCGTAGAACTAACGCACATGAATATAATTTAAGGACAGGCTGTAACCCACTTTTGGCACCAATTTCATTTACAGATAGACATAAACAATCATTCATACCGAGAGCTGCTTGGTTGAACTATTTTAGTGAATATAGTTAAGGCCAAAAAATGTATGTGGGTTTCTTATTTCTTCTTGTAAAACCTTAGGTAGAGTAGGTTGGTTTTAATTTTTTTTTTAATTTTCCTAACAACCGGACGCCATTTTGTTTAGTCCGTGCTTCCACATTCAAAGATAAATTTCCCTAATATTGCCTCAAATTTCCATTTTTCGCAAACGTTTTCCTCTAAGTGGAAACACTTACAAGCATGATCCAATAAAAAAGTTTAGGGTCGGGAAACCGGAAGCCCACATATTTTTTTTGGCCTAACTGAAATAGTCTTACTTGTATATATAGATAATCGCTCTCTCTCTCATTCCTGTAAAATGTACATTATAGAATATAGGCGATAAAGTTTTATGTATCTTAAATGTTGTTGTAAATTTTTAATACTTTTTAAATTTGTAATACCACTGTAATTCTTTTGCCAAAGGTGGTAAATAAAATCTATTATTATTAGAACAACGTTCCCTTAGACCGAGCGCTAAAAGGCTCAGAAGTAAATTCTTTGAAAATTAGTCACCTAAAAGAGACAGCTCCATCTCTTCGGTGGAAGGAGGTTAAACGGATTTCTGGCATGGCTCGTCGGCATATACTAAAAATCTAATAACACAGCTCCATTTGGAGAACGTTGAAGTCGATATCCAGGGTGTCGATCTTGCTAATTGAATTAACAACGCATTCTTAGAACCTACCCTGAAATAGATCCCGACCACCCGACATCACATAGTGCATTCGAGTTAGCAACTGAAATGGCAGTTTATAACATCCTTTCCAAACTGAATCAAATTGGCTACTAAAGACCTATGCGGAAATTCTTGCTCGACCTATTTTCTATTCCCAACAGTTTTCTTCTCCGACAGAAACTTCCATCTGTTTGGAAACATGCCGATGTCATACCGGTTCCTAAACAGAAAACGACTACCATTATTAACTAGAAAATACATGCATGCAGAAACCCCTCGCCTTGCTGACAAGACCATTCTATTTTCCGAACATAAAGTATTTAAAGTAGTTGTCATGGTAACACGATATAAATTTTGTTAAGAATATTTTTTCAAATGAAAAATCCCCTAAAAATATAACTTTTAATTACAAAATTTTCAATTTCCCAAACATATATATGTTAAGTATGTTATTATACGTAATATAAGTTTCAATTTACGGTAAAATTGGCCGTTTTTATAGTAGGGAAGCATTATGCATCTGGACGCATAATCCGTTGTCTGTATTATTCGTCTAGTATAAAGACGGGACGAATAATCCGACGAACTATCAGCATTTATTTTTCGTCTGGTTATGCGTCCTCAGTATAAAGACGGGCACAAGAATCATTATGCGTCTAGACGAATTATCACTGATTGTGCGTCTCTTAAGACGAAGAATCGAACATAGTTCGTCTAGACGCATAATATGTCTTGTATTCAAACAACGTTGCTTTCTTTTTTAATATAATAAAAAAGGTTAATCAATAAAGAAACACTGAAATTACATGCTGCCGGGGTTTTTTCATTTAAAATATACGCAACGATCAGCTTCAAAGACGTTATAAAGCAAACAATACATCAATATTTAAAACAAACTACCTACATTCGTTAACGTCGGTGCCTTTACTCCCTTCTTTTAGTAATTCTTTCGCCTTTATTTTCATAAGAAGCTTGTGAAATTCACAAAATCTTGCAAAATTGCAATATATTTGCAAGAAATCATCATGTGGCAGTTCACCTCGTATCTAAGTCATAGAATACAAGTATGCAAAGTTGGGGTATCAATTTCAAAAAGCGAAAAAATCACAAGAGGTGTGCCATAGGGATTAAATCTTGGTCCTCTTCTGTTTTTGCTCTACATTAACGATTTGCCAAATTGTCTTGATTCCTCAGTCCCAGCACTTTTTGCACATGTGAGATACAGGAAAAGTTAGAAAAGGATTTAAGTAATATTCACATGTGGCTATTAGACAATACGTTAACCCCAGATGTTAATAAAACTGAATATATGTTAATTGGATCAAGACAAAAGCAGTCCCAAATAAATACTGAACCAATTCTATCATTAGGATCTGAAAGCATCAAACGTGTTTCATCTACCAAAATTCTTGGCGTTACAGTAGATGAATGTATCACTTGGAAAGACCACATTTATAAGGTAGCAAAAAAAGACTCGAAAGGGATGGGAATACTGAGACGATCTAAAGACTTACTTGACAAAGATACTCTTAAAACTATTTATAGCGCTTTTGTTTTACCGCATTTTGACTATTGTGCGTTGGTATGGGATAATTGTTCCAAAACCTTGCAAATCAAACTACAAAAGCTACGAAATAAAGCAGGTAGGATAATCACAGGTGATTGCTACAAAACACCCTCTGATGCTGTCAGAACCAAACTCGGTTGGGACACCTTACAGGAAAGGAGAGAGAAACAATTAGAAACTTTAATGATACAAATAATGAAAGGAAATTCAATTATTATCTCCAGAAGTTTTTTACTATCTCTTCTAGTCAAACGTATCAATTAAGAAGTAACAGCCACGTTCTCTACTTGCCTAAACCCAACACCAACGCTCTAAAGCATAGCTTTAGTTACAAAGGTGTTGCACCTTGGAACGATATTGAAATTCCTAGAAAGAATTGAAATGTATAAATTTTATATAGATTACTTTTTTAACATTTTTAACATTATACCTTTAAATTGTGTACATATTTCCTATTTTAGTCCTATTTTAAATACACGCCCTGAAAATCGACCTTTTATTTTATCAAAAAATTTGTTATAACTTTTAGATACTTTCAGGGTTATGGTTGAGAGGTTACCGTGTTTAAATATTTGTAAATAATAATAATAGTAATAATAGCAATAATAATAGTAATAATAATAATAATAATAATAATAATTTTTTTTAAACCTTTACAAATCAATTACATAGCCTGACCCATATATAGTCATACATTTATGAGTCCAGACCAAATTTTACCTAACTACACTTAATAAATAAGACAACAGTTCTCTGAATAAAGCAGGTCCGTTATCAACACTGTCACACATTAGTAGCTAATAGAAGTTGAGCTTTTCAGGGCAAGACCAGTTCTTATTTCTCTTACAAAATATGTAGAAAGTGGCACGAAGTGCAACCTCCATACATTTTGTTATGATACGATCGTCTTGCAAATGTAACAACCTACATAGCCTACGAAATTGGCCTATACTCTTCGTGACGAAGCCTAGAGTAGTGACTTCCAAAGTTATAACTTTAAATCTATCACACGGTACGAGTAACTGTGATCGCAATACCCGATATTTTTCTTGTTTACGTCGTCTTGCAATCATGCAGTTCGTTTCATATGGGACAGTCAATTCAATCACATACAAATCTCTTTTATAACGAATCGTAATATCTGGCCTTAACGCTTGAAACAGATTGGACGTACATTTCAAGCCAGAGTCTGGACAATCGGCAAAAATCTTCAGGTCTTCCGACATCACTCTCCTTAAGGTTACAGGATACCCTAGAACGTAAGAATTTTGATTTTTTTTTTCTTTACATGTTCTTGTTGCTTTTGAGCATACCTGTCGTCTGGAAAAAAATGTAAATCAGTATCTTTAAAATTAAACAGGTTATTTAGTAAAACGCGATTGAAGTCTATATGTTTGGCGGGAAATGTGTTTGACAGAAAATCGACACCTTGTGCAATTCAATTAGTGTATATGTCATCTCGTATTCCGTTATCAGAACATGCGGTTGTAGACGCACATTTCTCTTGCACTGAAATCTTTGCTGAAAAAATGCCGCGAATAAAAGCTGATTCTGGCAAAAGCAATAAAACCCCTTTTTGCGGCCGTCGGAAGAAACTCAAACCCAAGACCGACAATTTGTTCACAGAGGAGAGAAAGAAATCACTGGCAGAAAGTGACCCTGAAACCATTCTGTAGAGATGAATCAATAACCATAAAGGCCATAATTTAGAACAGTTTGCCCAATATTTACTAGCATAATTATAGAATATAATATGTAAGTATATTTACATGAGTATGTTTATCATAATATAACAATGCCTTTTAAAACATATATTTTTAAACTTAATTATTATAGTCATATTTGACTAACACTATAATAGTCTACACACAACATCGGGATCTTCAAAGCTTCACAAAAGATGTCCAGCTCAATATTGTAAGCATCCTAGAAGCAGAATAAAAACATTGATTTGGCGACTTATCATTTTTGCCATATTTACTAATTTAGCCACAAGTGCATGACTAACCGGAAAACTGGAAAAGCTTTATTAGAATTAGCCCTTTCGTTCCCTGCGTGGCTTTTATAGTGACCTTTGACTTTGCGTACAGAATATCAAACTCACTTCTCTTATCTCTCCTTTTACATCACCGCAATATCGCTCAGGAAATTTAGTACTTCGACAGGATATCCATAAGCCGCATCCTTGGGACCGATTCCCTGTTTCTATAAATGAACGAAAATGTAATGACATTTTACAATAAGACCTTTTATTTCCAAAACATTACGATGCGCGGCGTACTAAAAACGCAAATTGTGCAAAAATCCAGAGAACCAGGTGCAATTATGTATATAACGCGTGTGCCCATCCACAATAAAACATACCATATAATTCTAGGAGGTTTACCACGCTTCTTTAGCCGATCTTCAACACCAACCTCAATATTCTTGATAAAGTTTGTTCCATCGTAACTGAAGAGAGAGAACAAATGCATAGCTTTCTATAACGTCAACTAGCAAAATATCGTCAGATCAAAATGGGATAAACTAAGTTTCCTTACCCTTTAAGGCTTTATCTTTCATCGTTGCCATTAGTTTTTCTTTGTGGTCCACATCGCCATCATTTGCATTTTTGTCGCTTTTGAGATTCTGCGCTTTTTTGTGGCGCGTTGGTTTGTCTTATTTTAAGCCTCAGCTTTTTCTTTTCGTTTAGGCATGAGCCATAACTTGATTATATATTGTGGTCTTGCCGCAAACGTTATCTGTCATCGGATTAACTTTATAATGACAGTACGTCACAGCAGACGGAGTACCTGATTACACTGAAAGAAAACCCGCGAAATTTTCAAAGCGCTTTTTGAGGCACTTGAGTTTTGAGTCGAATATACGCACTAAATAAAGTTTGTTAAGCGTGCGTTTTAACCGATTTTTGTCAAAATTCTACACAGCATAGATACATATTTCGGGTACAAAACGGTGTGCGCGCGAGCTTTTTATTCAAATAATAAGCAAGTTACAAGCTTTTTGTTGTCAATTAGTTGCAATATAGCATAGGTCTGGAATGAATATGCCGTAACTCATGAACCCCTAAAGCAACTACAAAACGCGAACACCGTTTTTTAGAACAACCTTTGAGAAGAGTAAAAATGATATTTTTATAGGATTTGAGTAAAACCGGCGTCTAACAAACTTCACGGCGCGGAAGTATCGCGATTTTAGACTTCGGCAAATATCTAAATAAGTATTTATTCTTTCGTATGTGTGATAAGAACATCTTATACTACATTTATCTAACTACATTTGGTGAAAATTTGATGGAATTTGGATTAAAATTGATCGAGTTACAGCGGATCTCCCGAAAGGCATGTCTAGGGTATCCTGTAACCTTAAGTGATGAAGAATGGTGTTTAATATAGAATCATGCCTCCACGTATATCGATGTTGTTGTAACGCTACAGGGCAATATGAAAGAACATGAAGCTGTGTTTGAATTTTGTTGCAAAGGTCACAATTTGGGGAATCTCGAATGTTCCACCGCTTGAGGTTAGAATTGTTGCTCAAGTTAAGCACTAGAGCCCGTCTTGCAAAACATGTTATATTACGGGGTAGTCTGCTAACCATTTCTTGCCAAAATTGCAGTATTTTCTTGTTGCACGCTTCAGTTAGATAGTTTATAATAATACTTTGTTCCTTTAGCGTAATAAAATTTGCCCAAATATTATTTGTACTTTGCTGTTTCAATAACTTATTTGTTCCGGTTTTCAGTTCGTATCCATTTGTTACATTTGATGATACTTTCTCGATTATTTCATAATAATAATAATAATAATAATAATAATAATATTAATATTAATAATAATAATAATAATAATAATAATAATAAAGTAATAATAATAATAATGATAATGATAATGATAATAATAATGATAATAATAATAATAATAATAATAATAATAATAATAATAATAATAATAATAATAATAATAATAATAATAATAATAATAATAATAATAATGGAAACTTTATTAAAATTATATACGTATATATACAATTATAAATCTCACTAATTTAGGTAATTTATAATTGACTACTTGAACCTACTTAATATTTATATATTAATAATGAGTATCCTTAAATGTTCAGTAATTCCGGATTTAACCAGTCCTTATCTCTGCAACAAAATATATAATATGTTGTCCTAATCGCGATAGACATAATTTTCCTGATAGCGAAATATTGGTGTCTTTTATCAAGACCTAGATCAGTTAACATATCTAAAAAGGAATGACATTCTTTTGAGAAAACGCCTAAAGAACTAATTGACAAATTTACAAATTTTACGGACTTAAATTGTTTCTTTTGCTGTGTAATGAGATCTTCGTATCTTCTTCTTTTCCGATCAACATTTGTTTGTAGATTAGACTCATAGCCAACAGAAAGTTCAAGGATATAGAGACAATCCGAGTTGATAGATAGAAGTAGGTCTGGGCGGAATGTGTCACCAGTTACAATTAATGGGCTTTTATAACCAGGAAGATCGACGAAAAGATTGGAGTTGTTTACAGGTTGTAGCGTTTGTGCTATGAAGTTCAGAACAGAATCATATGAATCATTATTATTATTATTAATCATTATTATTATTATTATTATTATTATTATAATAATAATAATAATAATAATAATAATAATGATAATAATAATAATAATAATAATAATAATAATAATAATAATAATAATAATAATAATAATAATAATAATAATAATAATAATAATGATAATAATAATAATAAAAATAATAATAATAATAATAATAATAATAATAATAATAATAATAATAATAATAATAATAATAGTGAACTGTGCTACAAAACTTTCAATCTTGAAATGTTGGTACAACTATTTAAGTAAACGAAGTAATGCTGAAATTTATTTACCACCCATTATTTCGACACTCCAAACTAGTGTGTTTATCGGGGGTGATTTAAAATACAAAAACTAGTGTATCTGCATATCCCTGATGGTGATACTTGACTGTACTGGTTTATGGAAACGTTACGCTTATTAATGTAATTTTTTTAGGAATTACAATTCTTTGTTATACTGGTTGATATGAATGCATATATTTACAGTAAATTCGAAGCCTGAATACCCGATATATTTTCAGTAGACCAAATGTACTTGTGATCTTGATTGTTAAATGTCTTTATGTTTAGAGATTGACAAATTATCCTGTAACTTTGAAGTTCTTAACAGTTGCCAATGGACTCAAGATTCCAGTGATGATTTTAATTGGACCAGACATCAACGTCGTACACCCTCAAGGAACACCGGTCCAAGTACAGATCATACCAAGAGAGCGGGTGAGTGTTATATTCTGTTGGCAGAAGTACCACCACCATCACTTTCATCACCATCATCACCACTACGATCATCATTATCAGCACTGTATATGTTGTTTTCAATAGATTGATGATTAATATTATAGGGTTACAGTGGAACGCACGCGCAGGTATAGTTTTGGAATTATTTCTTCGTCGGGTATCATCATGTAAACAGCGACAACTTCCTCACAATAGGTACTCGATGTTTTATGGATGGAATTATATTTATTTATATATGTAAAATTTAATTATAGAGTAAAATTTTATACATTTATTAAACCTAACCAGGAGCAGCTGCAAAACATGCAACTACATGCCTTCGGACAGCTCCAGAGTCCAGCAGTTGCACAAAATGCTGATATTTACCCATAAATCTTACCATGGTATCACCTTACTATATATACATGAACTTGCGGTTAGAGCCCGACAACTGGACTTTGTAGCTCAGCTGGTTAGAGCTCTTCAAGGTAGCAGTATTCGTACTGTCGGCATTTTAGTGTTGATCATTTCTACTACAATCGAGTGATATGTAATCGACATTTAAAATACTCATTAATAATTCATAAACCTTGTGACAAATCATGTCAGCCATAATATGTCACGTGGAGTGACTTTATATTTGATAAAACTCATCTTCATTAGCATTCTTTATATAATTGTTCATCCTAATTAGTATTCTTTTGTAGTCGTATTTTAAGCTGTTGAAAACACTCTTTGTCGTGTTTTATCAGACATAAAACGCTCGGCTGGGCCTGGTAATTCCTTTTCAAATCTTTTATACAAAGTAAAAATACATCAAAACAGTAAAGTTCGCGCAACAATCCATTATCAATCTTCATTCATTATATCGTTACACTATATCAGTCTAATAAATTTGATTATTCTCCTAATACATTTTTCAACTTTAGTAAATTTCATGTCCGCATGTGTACGTGTCCGTATGTCTGCGTGTCCGCGTTTTCCACTGCTCTCTCCAACTTTTCAGCCTTAACCAACATCACGTTTCTCATTTCAGCATCTGGTCGGTATTTATACATCGAGACCTCAAGACCAAGGCAACCGAACGACACAGCTCGATTGATCTCGCCATCGACAACAGAAGTCAAATCCTGTCTCCTCTTTTGTTATCACATGTATGGCCGTGATGTGGGAGAACTTCGGGTATTTATTTTTATTTCTGTATTTATTACTTATTTATTTCTATTTATTTATAAACTTTCCGAAACAGTCCACATGCAAGTGTCATGGCATCAGGTAATCAGGGTCAACACTTATGCAACATACATAAACGGAAATTTTACACTTTACCGTACCCGAGTAATCACTGACTACATACGCTATCAAAACAAGCCATAAAAGGACGGAAGAATTCACTATCAGAATACAAGAACGGAAGAACTCACCATCAGAATACAAGAACGGAAGAACTCACCATCAGAATACAAGAACAGAAGAACTCACCATCAGAATACAAGAACGGAAGAACTCACCATCAGAATACAAGAACGGAAGAACTCGCCATCAAAATACAAGAACGTACGACAGAACTCGCTATCAGAATACAAGAACGGAAGAACTCACCATCAGAATACAAGAACGGAAGAACTCACCATCAGAATACAAGAACGGAAGAACTCACCATCAGAATACAAGAACAGAAAAACTCACCATCAGAAAACAAGAACGGAAGAACTCACCATCAGAATACAAGAACGGAAGAATTCACTATCAGAATACAAGAACGGAAGAACTCATCATCAGAATACAAGAACGGAAGAACTCACCATCAGAATACAAGAATGGAAGAACTCACCATCAGAACACAAGAACAGAAGAACTCAACATCAGAATACAAGAACGGAAGAACTCACCATCAGAATACAAGAACGGCAGAACTCGCTATCAGAATACAAGAACGGAAGAACTCACCATCAGAATACAAGAACGGAAGAACTCACCATCAGAATACAAGAACAGAAGAACTCACCATCAGAATATAAGAACGGAAGAACTCACCATCAGAATACAAGAACAGAAGAACTCACCATCAGAATACAAGAACGGAAGAACTCACTATCACAATACAAGAACGGAAGAACTCACGACCAGAATACAAGAACGGAAGAACTCACCATCAGAATACAAGAACAGAAGAACTCACCATCAGAATACAAGAACGGAAGAACTCACTATCAGAATACAAGAACGGAAGAACTCACCATCAGAATACAAGAACGGAAGAACTCACTATCAGAATACAAGAACGGAAGAACTCACCATCAGAATACAAGAACGGAAGAACCCACCATCAGAATACAAGAGCGGAAGAACTTACCATCAGAATACAAGAACGGAAGAACTTACTGTCAGAATACAAGAACGGAAGAACTCACCATCAGAATACAAGAACAGAAGAACTCACCGTCAGAATACAAGAACGGAAGAACTCACCATCAGAATACAAGAACGGGAGACCTCACCATCAGAATACAAGAACGGAAGAACTCACTATCAGAATACAAGAACGGAAGAACTCACCATCAGAATACAAGAACGGAAGAACTCACCATCAGAATACAAGAACGGAAGAACTCACTATCAGAATACAAGAACGGAAGAACTCACCATCAGAATACAAGAACGGAAGAGCTCACTATCAGAGTACAAGAACGGAAGAACTCACTATTAGAATACAAGAACGGAAGAACTCACTATCACAATACAAGAACAGAAGAACTCACCATCAGAATACAAGAACGGAAGAACTCACCATCAGAATACAAGAACGGAAGAACTCACTATCAGCATACAAGAACGGAAGAACTCACCATCAGAATACAAGAACGGGAGAACTCACCATCAGAATACAAGAACGGAAGAACTCACTATCAGAATACAAGAACGGAAGAACTCACCATCAGAATACAAGAACGGAAGAACTCACCATCAGAATACAAGAACAGAAGAACTCACCATCAGAATACAAGAACGGAAGAACTCACCATCAGAATACAAGAACGGAAGAACTCACCATCAGAATACAAGAACGGGAGAACTCACCATCAGAATACAAGAACGGGAGAACTCACCATCAGAATACAAGAACGGAAGAACTCACCATCAGAATACAAGAACGGAAGAACTCACCATCAGAATACAAGAACGGAAGAGCTCACTATCAGAGTACAAGAACGGAAGAACTCACTATTAGAATACAAGAACGGAAGAACTCACTATCACAATACAAGAACGGAAGAACTCACCACCAGAATACAAGAACGGAAGAACTCACCATCAGAATACAAGAACAGAAGAACTCACCATCAGAATACAAGAACGGAAGAACTCACTATCAGAATACAAGAACGGAAGAACTCACCATCAGAATACAAGAACGGAAAAACTCACCATCAGAATAAAAGAACGGAAGAACTCGCCATCAGAATACAAGAACGGAAGAACTCACCATCAGAATACAAGAACGGAAGAACTCACTATCAGAGTACAAGAACGGAAGAACTCACCATCAGAATACAAGAACGGAAGAACTCACTATCACAATACAAGAGCGGAAGAACTCACTACCAGAATACAAGAACGGAAGAACTCACCATCAGAATACAAGAACGGAAGAACTCACCATCAAAATACAAGAACGGAAGAACTCACCATCAGAATACAAGAACGGAAGAACTCACCATCAAAATACAAGAACGGAAGAACTCGCCATCAAAATACAAGAACGGAAGAACTCACTATCACAATACAAGAACGGAAGAACTCACCATCAGAATACAAGAACGGAAGAATTCACTATCAGAATACACGCCATCTATCGAATACATGCGGTCCTCGGTACAGTAAACTGTAGGGTACTCTACATATACATAGTATCATACATAAAAATCCCTTGTCGGAGTGAAACCAACCAACCTATATTATACTACACTATATTTTCTCGATCTTTGTGGTATCGAGTACTTTTCAACCTATCGCAGAGGCTGAAATAACATCCAAAACTTGGCCGGCATCCATTTGGTAAATTATATACGTCAGTATATAAATATTACTTTATGCGAAACGCTGTACATGCAGTATAGTTTAAATAATACCAATTCCAACAGATTGCTCTTTTTGTTCGGAAAAATGTCTGGCCAATCTGGTATTCGATTGGAAAAACTGGTTGGAAAACGTCCGACACTATTTCAGGTTCTCCTATCGTGAACTGAAACACATTCATACACTGATAAACAAATAAATAAATATATATATATATATATATATATATATATATATATATATATATATATATATATATATATATATATATATATATATATATATATATATATATATATATATATATATATATATATATATATATATATATATATATATATATATATATATATATAATTTTAGGTCTACGTGCAATCTGGGGGTAAGATGGATTCTCTGTGGACTCTTTCTGGAAATCAAGGTGACAAATGGCATCAAGCAGAAGTCGCTGTGAACAATCAAAAGGCGTCATATCAGGTAAGCATGAAGATCAGAGAACACCAAATATAACTGAATCTAAAGATAGCACATATAGGTGGCCCAGGTGGGTATAGAATTGAAAATACCTGCTTGTTCATTTGCTAAATATATCTGAAGATCATCTACCATGTAGGTAATGGAAACGACCACACTTTTCTACTTTTCTTGCAGTATGTAATCGAAGGTGTACGTGGTAAAAATTACAGGGGAGACATTGCAATTGATGATATCTTTCTTATGCATTCATGTAGAGGTAAGTTACTTGTGTACTAATATATAGCTACGTAGGCCGAAGTACCAAGGTTCAGACTTTGACGAAATACATTAGTAAAGCTGCATGAGGTACTTCCTGCCACGTATAGGTTGTAACGAATTTTTACGATTTTAGAAAATACTAACTTCGGCAGATAACATGCTGAAGGGATTTATACCAGGAGCAGTTGCAAAAAATGCAACTGTAGGTCCTCTGGCAGGAATCGAACCTGCGGCCATGCGATTCCGGTGCAGCACTGTAAACAACTGAGCTACAGATCGAGTCACTGACTCAATCTTTCCTTGTCTACTATGTATGGTTATTTCATTCGCCCAAGGTAAGTTTACTTCAGTTAAACCGGTTACTGTAGGTCGAGTATTTAATAATGTAAGTAGAGTTTGGTTGGTTCTTTTATGAGCTTTTCCCCCAGGTACTTGGGTTTTCTCCTTCAACAAAAACTAACCCTTGGTTCTTAGTTGTCAAAACAAGTGTATCATGAGCCTCAGATTCCGGTGAATTGGGCAACGATACCATGTCCTGTGCATATGATGACGATATCGATGGTTATGATAATCATGCTGATGCATAACTACTAAAAAAGAAATTCAGGTCAACCACCACAAATCAAAGTGTGTATCCAACGAAAAATGTTACAATGGCATATAGAAATGCATGTTTCAAATGGATAGACCGATATATACTACTAGATTGACATGCTCAGCTTCTATGCTTATCTCTCGCAAAACTAAAGTCAATATTTTCTTCTCCGTCCATCACGAGCTTGCTTTAATGGCACAGGACTGCTAATTTTCGAATGCCACCAGAAATAATTGTTGTGGCTCTCATTTTGTTGCAGCGCCATGCAAACGAAAAACAGACCTCATCTTTGTACTCGACAGATCAGGAAGTATAGCGCCCGGAGATTACGACAAAGTGCGTGAATTTGTCAAGGAAATAGCAAAAGAATTGAAAGTTGGTGAAAGAAATGAAGCAGGCGTGCTTATCGGACAGGCTGCCATAGTTACCTTTACTGAACTAGGCGAGAAAAGAATAACATTAGCAGAAAGCCGGGACGCAAGCAAATTCTACGATGTAGTTGATAGGATGCCTGGTCCATTGCGAAGAGGTCTAACAAGAACACATCGTGGTTTAGCAATTGCTGATAAAGAGATCGCTATTAAAGAAGCCGGATATCGTGAAGATGATCCTGATGTTAAGAAAATGATCATGGTTATTACAGATGGAAAACAGACTAGAGAATCAGTTCGAAGGGGTTATGTCTATGTTGGACAAGCTATGAAACCTTTCTTTAATAGAAATATGGATGTTTTTGCTATTGGCGTTGGCTTGGACAATTATGCTGCAATTAACGAAGTTAAAGATATGGTAGAATTTCCTGAAAACGCAATCCTTGCAGCTAACTATAGCGACCTACTTCACAGAGTTGGAAGTATCATAAAGAAATTATGCCCAGGTAACCATTGACAAAACAATAATTATTACCACTTTGTAACGTTTTCAATAATACAATAAAAAGTAAAATGTTTTTTTTTCATACATAGTAAACGCAATTTGATTATTGCAAGTCGATCGTAGCCTTCATAATGTCTCCACTTATATTTGTTTTAGTGACTGACATATGTGGGACACCTGACGACGACTGCAGTGTATTTGCTACATGTGCTGACACAGGACCAGGAACCTATAACTGCACCTGTAACAAAGGATATACTGGAAATGGGAAAATATGCAAAGGTCTGTACAATTATCTAACAGAAGTTTCTGTTAGAAAGAGATGTAATGTTCGAGTTGCTTTCATAACATTAGTATTTAAATGGATTGAACCACATAAAATCAAACTAATATATTTCTGAGAATGAGGATCAAAAACCGAACCATAACCATGCTCAAGGGAGTCAAGGCGGCTAATATATGTACAGACCGCAGCATCCAAATTATATTGTTCCAGGTATTACAACGTTTGTACATTCAATTGACTACTTGTTAATTTTTTGCTCTAGGTGTAACCGTCAATTTTACAAAGAAAGCTTACAGCGGCAAAGAGGGTGAACCGGCTTTACTCGAAATTATTGTTAGTGCAGGGAATATAAGTGAACCGATAATTATAAGGTAATGAAATTCTACAAAGATACAACATTCTTCCAAATTATACCGTTTCCGTAAGATACAGTTATTGATTGGTTTAACAGATAATCCAGCCTGCTATTTCACCAGTTTCGAACGTATTTTCCGAGCCCTTCATGACACGACGAGAAAAAAATACGAGTAACAGTGCTTCGCTGAGGGGACAGACTTAATATAATTAGTTAATATTAACAGGTTGAACAACTTACATTTAAAGTAAACAATCTAGTTTGATTGACATTTGTCTACATTAATATTCCGAACAGAGCAGAACTGAACAAAGGTTTACCCGCTAACCAGGCAGTATTTATAAGTTGAAACAAGCTAACCAGTATTACTAACCAGATAAAGTAAGTATTTACGCCAGGATGTAAACGTGGGAAGCCTCACAGAAGTAAGTTTATCTTATTTATGTATTAATGTAATCAGGGGCGGCGCTAACCGTCTTCGAGTGGGGGGGGTGAGTGATCTTTTGCCGACTGTTGCTTGGTTATTTTGTCGAGTCATTAGCCTATCGTGAGGGTTCTGAAGGGGGGGGGGGTTACCAATCGCATTTTCCACCTGAAATTTTGGCAAAATTCCAGTCCAAGTTGGATTTTTATTAGAAATCCCAGTCCGTGTCAGTTGAAATCCCAGTCAATAAAAAACCTTTTATTTATCGGTACAATAGACAGTTTTCAGACCTTTTAAGCCACCGTTAGTGAAAGTGGCGGCCACTTTATGAAATTTTTTTTTTTGGAGGGGGGACGGTGCCAAAGACACGGAAAATTTTTAAATTTGAATGCGGAAATGGCATTTGCATCATTCTGAAACACGCATAATCAGAAAACCCAGAATTCCGGGCGCTCGAGTATGCTTGTTCGCAGGTAGTGCTGTGAATAATATAGTTAACAACATGACTAAAGACACCAAAAACGGATCAAAATTGTGAATCGGCTCACATTACTTCAGGAAGGAAATTCTACAAAGATACAACATTCTTCCAAATTATACCGTTTCCGTAAGATACACTTATTGATTGGTTTAACAGATAATCCAGCCTGCTATTTCAGCAGTTTCGAACGTATTTTCCGGGCCCTTCATGACATGACGAGAAAAAAATGCGAGAAACAGGTATAAAATACAAGACATAATTGTACGTAAAACGGTTTGAATCGGATTTTTATATACATCAATATTTTGACAAATGGAAAAAGTTTTTCGGAACCCGCATTAATTAAGTAAAAAATAAAAGCGGATGAGGGGTTACAGCTCCCCTCCCACCCTGAATGTGAATATATCCCATGAATATGCGAATATGTCTGTCATCGTTTCTAAACTGCATTCTCTACATTTTGGCTGCATATACGGACTTTTTCTTTTGTTTGTAACTTACTCATAATTTTATTTAGGGACTGTACCTTCCAAGGATCTCGGAAAGTGACCATTGTTAGGAAAACAAATTGCCATAAAATGTACGTGTCAAAATACAAGTTTACTTTCTTTAACAGTGTTACTTCAAGTGCAAAGACAGCTGGAGATGATGATTTTGTTCCTCAAACCGTGGATGTCATTCTTGAACAGGGCGAGACTGGTCCAAAGTCGATCCGCATTAACATCATAGATGATGATTTTGTTGAATCCAAAGAAGAATTTACAGTCACCTTGTCGTCTTCCTCACCTGGGGTAACAGTTGGTGAACCTGCAACTGTGATCATTAAAGATAATGATAAGTCAGGTAGGCTTTACGCAATATGAAATAATCGGGAAACATAGCCTCTATGCTTATCTCTCGCAAAACTAAAGTCGATATTTTTCTTCTCCGTCCATCACGAGCTTGCTTTAATGGCACAGGACTGCTAATTTTCGAATGCCACACGAAATAATTGTTGTTGCTCTCATTTTGTTGCAGCGCCATGCAAACGAAAAACAGACCTCATCTTTGTACTCGACAGATCAGGAAGTATAGCGCCCAGAGATTACGACAAAATGCGTGAATTTGTCAAGGAAATTGCAAAAGAATTGAAAGTTGGTGAAAGAAATGAAGCAGGCGTGCCTATCGGACAGGCTGCCATAGTTACCTTTAGTGAAGGAGGCCAGAAAAGAGTAACATTAGCAGAAAGCCGGGACGCAAACAAATTCTACGATGTAGTTGATAGGATGCCTGGTCCATTGCAAAGAGGTCGAACACAAACACGTCGTGGTTTAGCAATTGCTGATAAAGAGATCGCTATTAAAGAAGCCGGATATCGTGAAGATGATCCTGATGTTAAGAAAATGATCATGGTTATTACAGATGGAAAACAGACTAGAGAATCAGTTCGAAGGGGTTATGTCTATGTTGGAGAAGCAATGAAACCTTTCTTTAATAGAAATATGGATGTTTTTGCTATTGGCGTTGGCTTGGACAATTATGCTGCAATTAACGAAGTTAAAGATATGGTAGAATTTCCTGAAAACGCAATCCTTGCAGCTAACTATAGCGACCTACTTCACAGAGTTGGAAGTATCATAAGGAAATTCTGCCCTGGTAACCATTGACAAAACAATAATAATTCCATTTTGTAACGTTTTCAATAATACAATAAAAAGTAAAATGTTTTTCTCATACAAGGTATGTGAAAATGGTATATTGTCCCAACAACTTCTGAAAGTGATTCTATACGCTTCAGGTTTTTCTGTAATAAAATTTCCCTCTGAATCCATTTAACCACAAACTGAGACTTTTTAATTTATTAACCACCTCCTCCGCATGACTTGCCTTAGTTCCAATTATGCCGCCTGGGCCGTATAGCCGAAGTGTACGCCTGGCAAGGCGTCTGTTCAAAATAAAACAACATATATAGTCAACATCAGCAAAGAATCAACCTGCACTAATCCAAGTCAAGGGGGGTAATACTTTATTATTACCAAACTATTCATTTCAAAACTTAAAACAATTTTATGTTTCTGGTTCGGTCATTTATTGCAATTTTGTTTATTACTGGTTTAGCAGCTGGCAAACGATCTATGGAGGGGAAATTACAACGATATAATATCGTATTTTATGGTATAGTGACTGTGTTTAGGGCACATATGTGATATGTATATTGACTATATAAATTATATACATGCATGTTTGTTTATAGGTTTAAACTTTCATTAAGTCGTATAAAATACATATTTCGTTTTTGCATCATTGCCAGATGAAGAAGATTCAGAGAATTCTTAAACTTTGGCAGACAAATGCCAAAGTTTAAGAATTTTGTCGTTAAATTACCTGGGGTCGGTTGTATAAAAAATATTTAGAGTTAACTATGGTTAAGTGGAAACGTCATCCAATAAGATGCGCCTATATGAGAGTTAATCACTATTTAACTACAAAATAGTGATTAAAAAAGTGATTAAGAGTTTTATACAGCCGGCCCCTGGACATTAAAAGTGCAGACCTGTCGCATGTTGCACGGACTTGTGACATGATATTATAATTTGCATATCCGTGCAAGTCCGTCCGTATATTGTCCAGCGTTTCATATTATATGCGTAATAACCTACATACCTTTTAATTAATTTTTTTCTAGGTTTTTACTAAAATAAGCATTTTCCAATTTTGAATTTACCCTGTAATATCTTTGATAGCTTGCCATTATTTCGAGCGGACACTGGCGGAAATAAAGTAGCGCAGGTTCCGTTTATAGTCATGGATTAGCGGAATGGCACCTCAGTGAATTGCATTTTGATCCTGCTGTTTTAAAATATTGAACAATTGAGATTACAGTCACATAATTCGAGAATATATATTATGTTAAGTTCCCCCAATCATAATTCAAATAAAATAAGTGGGGTTAACGAATACATGTTGCAAAATTGAGAATTAAAGTAACTGCAACTGAGATTAAAGTCACATAATTCGAGAATATATATTATGTCAAGTTCCCCCAATCATAATTCAAATAAAATAAGTGGGGATAACAAATACATGTTGCAAAATTGTTAATTAACGAACACATTGACATTAAAAATAAATAAGTCGTAAGGTAAAGAAAAAAAATTATGGTGAGCTTTTTTGTCGTTTTACCAACCCTACAATTAAGCACTTGTAAGATAGAAGCTTTATGGGAAGCTGCTGGTTGTCTTGGCCCCATTTAGGTCTCCGGTAAAGATATTGCAGGTTTTTCCTGGCCTCCCTGATATTCCAGCTGTAGTATGAGTGATAGTAATTCTTAAATATATGTCTTACGATTATCTGGCAGAAGCTTCTTCTATACGATTACAGTTGTGGTGGGAGTTGGATCTTTTCGTCTATGGGGAATACACATTCTGTGTATTTGTGGGGATGGAGTGCTCCCAAAAGTCACCCTCAACCCTATCGACTCACACAAATCAATGTATTATACAGTGTATTGTAAAGTAAACAATGACCATCACGGGGATCTTCTACCCCTTGGACATTGAAGTGAACAATGATCATCACGGGGATCCTTGGTACCCCTTGCACATTTAGGATACCCATCTCGGGGATCTACTACCCCTAGGGCAAAGTCCAACATGGGGGAACCACGACCCCCTGAGGACTTATAATTATATGATAATCATATTGCTGTAATAGTCAGTCTGTGCGGCGACACTATGGCCACTGTTTAAAGTATAATAGGAGCATTTCTCCACGACAGGTGTCAAGAATTATTCCTCGTACATACAGGTATCAGAATTATTCCTCGCAGGTATCAAGCCTTGTGACGTCATTATGCATAACGTCCATTGCTTGTTTTACAATTGACGCGATATCGGTTGATTTTCTAAATACACATGGCAACTATAAAATGCATATTCTTGATTTTTTGTCGTATTGAGCCAAATATCATAAACTCTCCATAATACAGTAACATGTTTTCAAAAACAAACCAGAAAATATTAAATTAACTCAACTACTTCGCTGTAAACGGCTTAACGAAAGTTTAAATTCGACCAAGATGGCACCTATAAATGACTCGTAGTGATCTCATGTGCAAGCAAAGAATATACTGTATATAAACTTAAGAGGCATTGTCTGCAAGAACGGTCCAGCGAATTCTGACTCAATTTTCGTTTGATTTCATAATATATCAATAACATCCTTGATGTATCCTGATTCTTGTTTAAACAGTCATTTCTTTAAAATTGTCTTATTTTTTTGTTTATCCTCAAATATACAGACATGTTCAGGAACCCAAAATGGCGCTCGTGATTAGGATGGATATTTGCAATTTTTCTAACTTTGCACCGAAGTCGTGCGAGGGTCTACAGAACATGTATCCGTGTTTTTATATTGAATAATGTATGTTCTTTTCACGATTCAAAGTAATAATAAGCCAAATATCTATTTGGAACGGGCGATTTTAGTGGCAGTAATATTTTCCCCATTGGAGTCGGTCGTTGATGATCGAAAACCTGATGGATTCCACAAGTCGTAGTAAAATAGTGGATTGCTTATGAAATTTAAATCCTATTAAAATATGTAGATGAATAACTAAGTTATTCATATCAAATGAGAAAAGTTTTGGTCAAACCCATTTCCAGCAACAAAGGAAGGAGTCTTTATGAGGCAAATTCTCCCCTATGCATGGGCGGGCTAACATTTATGAGATAGTGTCCTAGTCACTATTTCTTGTTAATGCTCGTCTTAGGTTTATTGGAGAACAATGCTACTCCATTTAGTTAAAATTTCACTTTGAGGAGATGGATATTTTCCCATACAAACGCGATTAGGCGACAATATATCTCCGCTTAACAGCTCTAAAATAAATAAATACACGCAACAAATCAATGTTTGTGTTTAAAGAAGGCGTTTTATAACTTTTTTTCTATTATTTATTAAATAAAAAGTATTTTAGACCAATTCCGTCCCCATTATCGGAAAATAGTTTGTATTTGAAATATATTTGTAGTTTTGGCTTCTCTATATAATATGCATTTCGCTGATAATTAAAAGTTGTCGATTCTTTTGTCGATTTCAATGTTTCTTTTAATATCCGGTTTCTATAACTGATTCAATGTAAATAACACGGCGCTTTCGTTTTTACCATGTTTGGCAATTTTTTTTAAGTAAGAAGGATCCAAAACAATGTAGAGACTGTCGAGGACTAAATGAGATGATAATGTGCGGAGACACCTCGAAAGCTTGCACATTTCAGGAGAAATCGTTTCTGAAGTAGAACTGATTTCGTTTTATATATCACCCAACCCAACAGGGGCCGGTTGTATAAAACTCTTAATCACTTTTTTATCACTATTTTGTAGTTAAATAGTGATTAACTCTCAGATAGGCGCTTCTTATTGGATGACGTTTCCACTTAACCATAATTAACTTTAATCACTTTTTTATACAACCAGCCCCAGGACTCGAAAATCCGTAAAAGGAAGAGATGTTATTACTTATTAGCTTGCAAATGTACAAAGATGGGCAAAAACAGTATGTGGGATATTTGTACCTCTCGTACGGATGCGGTTATCCGGTGTCCCAGGAATTTCGGCCCCCAGAATATCGCCCTCCCGGTGGGCGAAATTCCTAGGAAATTCGCCCCCCCTTTAGAAACATCACCTTTCCTTTTGGATTTTCGTCCTACATGAAAAATGTTGCCCTTCCAAACAGTTGCAAGGGATAATTATTACAATGGTTTGGTCATTTGAAATTAGCCTCAATTCAAAATTGTTAAGACAGATCGAGCTTGAAATATTAACAACCGATCACCGAGGGAATCACCTGATCTATCACCATTGTTGATCGACGGTCATACGCTTGAGGTTGTGCGGTCTCATAAAGTGCTAGGTCTGGTGATCCAAAACGATCTTAAATGGAATGCACACATAGAATCAGTGTATCCAAGGCTTCTGAATGTTTATACATCATCCGCATATTACGACGAGGTGTTGTCCCTGCGGAAGACTTATTGAGTATATATTTTGCCCTAATACAATCGGTTCTGGAGTACTGCTGTGTGGTATGGCATCATGCCCTACCTTTGTACCTCGCCGATGAGTTAGAGCGAGTGCAAAAACGAGCGCTGAGGATCATTTTACCGGGTTACTCTTATAGGGAAGCATTAGCACAACTTGCATGGGTGTTCCAGATTGGATGAAAGGCGAGAACATCATTGCCTCAATACTATGAAACGCATAGCTGTCTAGGGCTAGTTCAAATGATTATGAACTTAGAAACTCTAACACATTAACAACAATAAAATGCCGAACAGAAAGATATCGCCGTAGCTTTTTTCCCATTACAGTAGCTTTATATAATAGTTATAGTAAAGAAACTTAAGCGTGATACTTAATTACGTACGGTGATTTTAATAAGATTTTTAGACTTGATGCATGCAACTTAATTTTTTAGATATGTAAATATGTATAGCGTACTAATTTTGTAAATGCACCATAACTCAATCTATTGCGAAGGCCCAGGTGTGTACCTTAAACCATTATTATTAATAATAAGAATAATAATAATAATAATAATGGAAACTTTATTGAAATTATATACGTATATATACAATTAGAAATCTCACTAATTTAGGTAATTTATAATTGACTACTTGAACCTACTTAATATTTATATATTAATAATGAGTATCCTTAAATGTTCAGTAATTCCGGATTTAACCAGTCCTTATCTCTGCAACAAAATATATAATATGTTGTCCTAATCGCGATAGACATAATTTTCCTGATAGCGAAGTATTGGTGTCTTTTATCAAGACCTAGATCAGTTAACATATCTAAAAAGGAATGACATTCTTTTGAGAAAACGCCTAAAGAACTAATTGACAAATTTACAAAGTTTACGGACTTAAATTGTTTCTTTTGCTGTGTAATGAGATCTTCGTATCTTCTTCTTTTCCGATCAACATTTGTTTGTAGATTAGACTCATAGCCAACAGAAAGTTCAAGGATATAGAGACAATCCGAGTTGATAGATAGAAGTAGGTCTGGGCGGAATGTGTCACCAGTTACAATTGATGGGCTTTTATAACCAGGAAGATCGACGAAAAGATTGGAGTGGTTTACAGGTTGTAGCGTTTG